>BROE01000018.1:2370364-2388803 GCA_036571765.1 Plecoglossus altivelis | reverse complement strand
TAGCCCCAAAATATACATTGCGCAAACATGAGCAAGTCTCCCATTAACCGTGTACAATAAACGTCTTTAGTCGTAGTATCACTCTTAAAGGAAAAGACATAGGCAGAGGGGTGGAATAGAGAGTGATGAGAGTTCAGGTACAAATTAGTATTATGAGAATATTGAAAGATAAAAGTGGCCGGTTAGAAAAGAGATAGAGAGGTGAAAGAGTCAATTAAAGAGCCTTGCAAAGCGTAGCTTACATTGACAACAGACTGCAGATTAGCAGATGGGAAGAGGGAGCGAGCGCATCAGGAGTAGAAAGATTGGGGTAGCCGTTAAGGAAGAGGAGGAAGTAGTAAGAATTAGACATGCTAGTTTGATTCCTGTATTAGTGAGTATAGATGGAGAGGAGAGTGAGCGGATGAGAGAGAGAAGTGAGGATGAAGAGGGAGGCGGAGCCAGGAGGATTGAGGGATGGAAGGAGAGGAGGGAAGGGGGAGAAAGTGCCTGGCTTGCCGAAGGAGGGAGGAGATGTTAAGAGGGAGGAAGTGAGCGGAAGGGATGAAATGAGCCAGAAGTACATACACAGACCAACCGACAGACAGACAGACCAACCGACAGACAGACCAGCATTAATACAGACAGACAAACAGGCAGACAGACAGACCGACCGATCGACAGACAGACCAGCATTAATACAGACCGGTATTAAGACAGACAGACAGACAGACAGACAGACCAGCATTAATACAGACAAACAGACAGACAGACAGACAGGTAGAAATGCAGACCAAAATGGCAGATCTACCTAAAACAGACCAACAGCCTTCCTCCTACTAAAGAGCAGTTCAGCTGCTTGAACCAGGAACTGATTCATCAGCATCACTAGTGTTTAGTTTCTGTGTATGTATGATTTAACATATTTTATATGTCTGTTTGCATGTCTGTGTATGTGTCTGTGTGCGTGTCTGTGTATGTGTCTGTGTGCGTGTCTGTGTATGTGTCTATGTATGTGTGTCTGTGTATGTGTGTTTCTCTGTGTGTGTCTGTGTGCGTGTCTGTATGCGTGTCTGTGTGCGTGTCTGTGTATGTGTATGTGTGTTTCTCTGTGTGTGTCTGTGCGTGTGTCTGTATGAGTGTCTGTGTGTGTGTGTCTGTGTGTGTGTGTGCCTGTGTGTGTGTCTGTGTGTGTGTGTTTCTGTGTGTGTGTGTGTGTGTTTCTCTGTGTGTCTGTGTGTGTGTGTGTGTTTCAGAGGGGTTTGTGGAAGCTTCCTCTATCCCTTGGGCTCTTGTGGATAGACTCCACACACACACACACACGCACACACACACACACACACACACACACACACACACACACACACACACACACACACACACACACACACACACACACATTGGAAGAGAAAAACGGAGATAGAGGTAGGTAGAAGTAGGTTCAGCATGGAAGGCTCTGGAAGCAAGCACCAGCATTAATTATATGAGTGTCAGCTGAGGTGAGTGTGTGAGTGGATGAGCGTGTGTGTGAGCATGTGTGTGTGAGTGTTTGTGTGAGCATGTGTGTGAGTGTGTGTGTGAGTGGGTGAGCGTGTGTGTGAGTGGGTGAGCGTGTGTGTGAGCATGTGTGTGAGCATGTGTGTGAGTGGGTGAGCATGTGTGTGAGCGTGTGTGTGAGCGTGGGTGTGAGTGGGTGCGCGTGTGAGTGTGTGTGTGTGAGTGTGTGAGTTTGTCTGTGTGTGTGTGTGCGTGACTGTGTGAGCGTGAGCGTGTGTGTGTGAGTGTGTATGTGTGTGAGTGCATGAGTGTGTGTGTAAGAGCATGTGTGAGCGTGTGCATGTGTGAGTCTGTCTGAATGTGTGAGTCTGTGTGTGTGTGTGTGAGCATGTGTATGTGTGTGTGTGTGTGTGTGTGAGCATGTGTATGTGTGCGTGTGAGCATGTGTGTGTGTGTGTGTGTGCGCGTGTGAGCATGTGTATGTGTGTGTGTGTATGTGTGTGTGTGTGTGTGTGTATGTGTGTGTGTGTGTGTGCGTGTGAGCATGTGTATGTGTGTGTGTGTATGTGTGTGTGTGTGTGTGATTAGAGTACCTTCCTAGAGAGCTGCTCACTGTGGTAATGAGGAGGGACCCCATGTTTCCTCCTGCTGCAGGCTCCTGATCTGCTCCTTGGCCCTGTGTGTGTGTGTGTGTTTCCCTGTGTGTGTGTGTGTTTCCCTGTGTGTGTGTGTGTTTCCCTGTGTGTGTGTTTCTATGTGTGTGTGTGTGTGTTTCCCTGTGTGTGTGTGTGTGTTTCCCTGTATGTGTGTGTGTGTGTGTGTTTCCCTGTGTGTGTGGTTCTATGTGTGTGTGTGTGTTTCCCTGTGTGTGTGTGTTTCCCTGTATGTGTGTGTGTGTGTGTTTCCCTGTGTGTGTGTGTGCGTTTCCCTGTGTGTGTGTCTTTCCCTGTGTGTGTGTTTCTATGTGTGTGTGTGCGTTTCCCTGTGTGTGTGTGTTTCCCTGTGTGTGTGTGTGTGTGTGTGTTTCCCTGTGTGTGTGTTTCTATGTGTGTGTGTGCGTTTCCCTGTGTGTGTGTGTTTTCCTGAGAGACAGACAGACAGACAGACAGACAGACAGACAGACAGGCAGGCAGGCAGACAGACAGATAGACAGACAGAAAGTGAGAGACATTAGAATAGAGCATGTGAAAAAGGTGGATGAACAGAGAAAGAGGAAGGATCTGTCCTTGAGAGAGAATTATTAAGGAATGTGTCCAAATCTTTTCTTCCCTCCTGCACCAAAGTTAGGATACAAAAGGTTTGGACACATTCCTTAATATGTGTAAGTATGTAATACGCATACCTTAATAGATCTCCTCTCTCTTCCTCACCTCACCTCATCTCACCTATCCACTCCCCTCCTCACTACCTCACCTCTCTTCTTCTCTCTCCTCTTCACCTGACCTCACCTCTCCTTTCCTATCTCCTCCTCACCTCTCCTTTCCTCTCTCCTCCTCTCTTCTTCTCTCTACTCATCACCTCACATCACCTCCTCTCGTATTTCCTCTCTCCTCTCGTCTCCTTATCTCACATCACCGCCTCTCCTCTCTTCCTCACCTCACATCACCTCCTCTCTCCTCCTCACCTCTCCTCTCTCCTCTCCTCTCCTCTCTCTTACTCACCTCACCTCACCTCACATCCTCTCCTCTCCTCTCTCCTCCTCACCTCACCTCACCTCCTCTCTCCTCCTCACCTCTCCTCTCTCTCCTCCTACTGCTCTTCTTACCTATCTGCTTCTACACAACACTCCTCCTCTGGAAACATGCCAGTCTGGAGATTATATATCGAGAATCGATGCAATCAAAACAAGCCTATTTGCATGTGATTGGGCAATGATCATCATTTGGGAGAGCCGGGCGCTTCTGATTGGCTGAGCAGAGTCACACATGTACTCTGACTACCGTCATTGACTTATCGCCATGCCAACTGGTTCAAGGTGGATCCAGAGAGAGGATATTTTCTCGCCGTATTCTCGTCCAATCACGTTTGCCAGAGACATGGGGGCAGGTGTGTCCACCTGGCTGGTCCCGCCCCCCGGCTGCTATTGGCTGCTGGGACATCCTTGCCTCTGTGTGTGTGTGTCTGCATGTCTCTGTGTGTGTGTGTGTCTGCATATCTGTGTGTGTGTGTGTGTCTGCATATCTGTGTGTGTGTGTGCATATCTGTGTGTGTGTGTGTCTGCATATCTGTGTGTGTGTGTCTGCATGTCTGTGCCTTTGTGTGTCTGCATGTTTGTGTGTGTGTGTGTGTGTGTGTGTGTCTGCATGTCTGTGCGTGTGTGTGTGTCTGCATGTCTGTGTGTGTGTGTGTGTGTGTGTGTGTGTAGCTGCTGCAGTACAGCCCTGCTTGTTTCAAGGCTGTTTCTGCACAATTAGATAAAGTCCATAATCAGACAGCAGGTTGTGAGAGAGCTGTACAGATCTGCAGTCACACAGATCTGCAGTCACACAGATCTGCAGTCACACAGATCTGCAGACAAACGCTTAAGTTTCAAAAAAGGGGGCCTCTCTCTCTCTTCCCCCCTACTGAAGCAGTTAGCCTTCCCTTTGAATTAACCAATGGGATTTGTTGAAGTGGGAAGTCTGCTGGATTGGGACTAATTCAGGAGTGTCTCTTTAAAAAACAAACTGTCATACCATTCTAGAACACAGGTTGCTCCACAACCAGGAAGTGAAACAGTTGTTGATGTTGTAGGAGAAATGTCAAGCAGTTCTTGTCATCTCTGACACTTTAATATTCGTCCACAGCCCAAGTCGCTGCCTGACACAAGGTCATCCTATCTGCCAATTGCCATTTGACACAAAATAATTGTATTATTATTATAAAAAAACAGCTTGTAAAATGCCTGCTTGCTGAAACCCCAAGTATTTTCTTTTTTATATTTATTTATATATTTGGTCTTTTTTTCAGCTGTCAGTCCACATACTCCATCATCCGCGCTCCAGGAAATTAGAAAGCAGAAACGTTTGACAGCACAATTTCACAAAACACCGACACACCATCATTTCATTTTCTCCCTGCCATTTTTTTCTCCATTTCTTTATTTCATTATAGTCTTTTGAAAACAAACAGAGTGATAACAGAGGTTCCTTTAGGAGGAATTCATCCGTGTTGTCACATTTCTTCTCGTCTCCTCTCCTCCTCTTGTCTCCTCTCCTCCTCTCCTCTCCTTCTCTTGTCTCCTCTCATCTCCCCTCATCTCCTCCTCTCATCTCCTCTCGTCTCCCCTCCCGTCCTCCTCCTCTCTGATTATCTGACTCACTGGCTGACTGGTTACCTGACCAGGTGACTGGTTAACTGATGGGATCATTGTTTTTATAGAGTAATTGACTGACTGACCGGTTGACTGACTGTCTGACTGACTGGCTCGTTAATTGACGGTCTGACTGTCTGTCTGGTTAACTGACTGACTGACTGGCTGATTGACTGACTGACTGTCTGGCTGGTTGGCTGGTTAACTGACTGACTGACTGACTGACTGACTGACTGGATGGCTGGTTAACTGACTGACTGGCTGGCTGGTTGGCTGGTTAACTGACTGACTGACTGTCTGGCTGGTTGGCTGGTTAACTGACTGACTGGCTGACTGATTGACTGTCTGGCTGGTTAACTGGCTGGCTGGTAGCTGCTTATCTATCTCATATTGATCTGACAGCAAGGTGCTGGGGGACCAAAGCAGCGCAGCCAATCAATGAGGGCATTACATTCCCCTTGAACGTCTGCCTTTTGATTCTTGTTTCTGATTGGTTCAGTTTGCTGGTGTTCCAGAGGGACCAGAGAGAGAAAGAGAGAGTGTGTGTGTGTGTGTGTGTGGCACAGTGTGTGTGTCACAGTGTGTGTGTGTCACAGTGTGTGTGTCACAGTGTGTGTGTGTGTATTTGAGACCAGACACAGATGGAGTTGAGAAGTGAGAGTTGTGTTTGTCTCTGTGTGTGCTTGCAGCTGGTTCTTCGTAGGCCAAAAGGAGAAGTCTGTGTGTGTGTGTCCTTCTCCTCCCTATCCTCCTCTTGCTCTACCCGCTTGTCTATCCCTCCCCACCACCTCTGCCTCTCCCTCCCCCCTTTCCTCCTCCCCCTCTCCCCATTCACTCTTTCCCCAGCTCCTCGTTCTCTCCCCACCTCCTCAGCCCTCTCTTTCTCAGACTCCCCCTCCTCCTCTTCCTCTCCCTTCTCCCCTTTTCTTCCTCTCCTCTTCTTCCTCCTCTTCTTACTCCTTCTCTTCCTCCCCTCCTCTTCCTCCTCCTCCTCCTCCTCTTCTTACCCCTGCTCTTCCTCCCCTCCTCTTCCTCCTCCTCCCCCTCCTCTTCCTCCTCCTCTTCTTCCTACTTCTCCGACCACTCACGCTGACCTTTGGCTCCTGATCTCGTTACCATGGGAAAGAGAGTAGAACGAAGGTTCCAGAACAGCAGATGAATGAAACTGCAGCACAATCTGCTCTCCTCACACCACTGCAGCCACAGAGGAGAGGAGGAGGGAGAGAGGGAGGAGGAAGAGAGGGGAGGAGGGAGAGGAAAAGAGGAGGAGGGAGAGAGGGGGAGGAGGGAGAGAAAGAGAGGAAGAGGGAGAGAGGGGAGGAGGGAGAGGAAGAGGGGAGGATGGGGTGGAAGGAAAGCAGACAGGGTGGGCAGGAGGGAGACAGGGTGGGCGGTGGAGAGAGAGCCAGAGAGAGAGAGAGAGGGAGGAAAGATTCAAATGTGATCCGAATGTGTGAAATGGAGGGCATGCAGTATGTGTAAAGTCACTGGAGGAGAGAGATGAGGGAGACCCCCTCCCTGGGGCAGGGGTGGGGGAGAGAGGGAGGGAGGGAGAGCCAGGGCTTAGTGAAACTGATGATTAGTCCAACACTCCGTTAAAATGAAGGGTGAGAGGGAGGGGTGAGGGGTGAGAGGGACTCAGGGGTGAGGGGTGAGAGGTGGGGGTGAGGTGTGAAAGGGGTTTGTGAGGGGTGATGGAATAGTCACAAAGTAGCATTAAGGTTGGAAGAAGCAAGCCATCACCCTGTGTGTGTGTGTGTGTGTTTGTGTGTGTATTTGTGTGCATGTATGTGTGTGTGTGTTTGTATGTGTGTGTGTTTGTGTAGGCTGCCCTATTCTCTTAAAGGGCAACCCAGCTCTTAGAAAAGACATTAAAATTCTGATTCCAGAACCTGTCACCTCTGTTCTCTCTTTCTCTCTCTCCATTTGTTTCTGTCTCTCTACCTCCATCTATCTCTACGCGTGTTTCAATCTCCCTCTCCTCCCTCCATCCTCCATGCCCTCGGTTCCTTCAGAGAGTCGTCGTGTTAGAGGTCGGTTTGTAGGCAGAGGCTGGGGAGGTTGGGGAGGCTGGGGAGGCTTGGAGGCTGGGGAAGAGGTTGTGTGAAGACTGTGAATAGCAGTTGGTTTCAAGGCTCATTATAAGTGTAGCAGTTGAGGCCGGAGTGAGGCTGGAGTGAGGCTGGCGGGGAGGCCGGGGGGAGGCCGGCGTGGAGGCCGGCGGGGAGGCCGGGGGGGAGGCCGGAGGGAGGCTAGGAAACAGGACGTTCATATTTGTTTGGATTTTTATTTTTTATCAACGTGCATCTCTCACAGACCTGACATTCCAACACTTGACACGCGCACACACACACACGCACACGCACACACGTACACACATACACACACACAGACACGCACACACACGCACACTCACACACACACACACACACACGCGCGCGCACACACACACACTCACACACACACACTTCTCCTGCTGTCAAGTTAAAAATGCAGCCTCTCTTTCCTTCCCTCGCTATCTCTCCCTCGCTTCCCCCCTGCTATCCCTCCCCCTCTTTCATCCTTCAGTTCTCCCTCTTCACTCTCCTCTCCCTCAGTCTGATCTATATTTATATATGTATGAGGCAACATCACACCTGCCATGTGTGTTGCAATCTGCACACCATCCCTTCAGATGTTATCGCTCTATTCTTTCCTGCGTCGCTTCATCATTCCGTCGCTCAAGCCGTGATGTCATCGCCCCGCGCCTCGCTCAGCGTCACCTCAGTCCCGGTGATGTCATCCCATGATGCTTTGCTCAAGCCTCGCCCTTCCAGCCGTCTCACCTCATTAAGCTATGATTGAAAAGATGACAAATATGACACATGCAATTTGTTATCTTAATTAATTCACTCTCCTCTGTGAGAGACAGGTAGGGCACCGCTAGAGAGTACGCATCCAGCCCTCTCTCTCCCTTTCTCTCCCCCTTCCTCCCTCCCTCCCTCCCTCCCTCTCCCTTTCTCTCTCCCTCCCTCCCTCTCTCTCACTCTCTCTCCATCCCTCTCTCCCTCTCTCTCTCTGTCTCTTGCTATCAGTCTCTCGCTCGATCTTTCTCGCTCTCTCTGTCTCTATCACTCACACACTTGTCTACTCCTTCTCCATCTTAGTCACTCCATGTCTTTCCATTCCAATCTTTCTCTCTCTCTCTCTCTGTCTCTCTCTCTCTCTCTCTCTCTCTCGTACACTCTCTCTCTCATACACTCTCTCTCTCATACACTCTCTCTCTCTCATATTCTATCTCTGTCTCTCTTACACTCTCTCTCTCTCATATTCTATCTCTGTCTCTCTTACACTCTCTCTCTTTCTCTCAAACACTTGCTCTCTTTCTCTCTCATACACACTCTCTCATACACACTCATACACTCTCTTATACATGCTCTCTCTCTGTCTCCCCTTCACTTTCTACCATACGCTCTCTCCCCCCGCGCTCACTCCTTTTTCCCTCTCCTCCATGCCTCCTGACTCCTTCTTGTCATCTATCCTTTGAATCCCTTACTTTTTACCTCTTTTCCTCCCTCCTCATATCAACCTCTTTCCCAATACACCTGCTCCTCCCCCTTCCTCTGCTCCTTCCTCCTTCGCTCTGTTCCACCCCCTCCCTCTGCTTCTCCTTCTGCTCCTCCCTCCCTCTCCTCCTCCATCCTTCCCCCTCTCTCCCCCGTGTAGCCATGTCTGAGTTTCTCTCTTTGCTCCGTGAGATCAAAACCTTGGAGGAAGTGAGAGCAGCTGGTCGTCTCTTCTGATAGGACTGTTGATCGACCAGGTCGCCACGGTGCCCAGCGTGTCGCCAATCATGTTCGAATACAGGAGACTGCAATGGGGGCGTGTCCCCGGGTCCTCCTCGCCACGGCGACCGGCTCGCCTGCTGGGCCGTGACCAATCGTGTGAGAGGAGAACGGCATCCGGAGGGTCAGGGATTCTAGGAGATGAGCGGCGTGGGGTGGGCGTGGTCTGAGTTGGGTCACGTGCCGATAGGTTACCGTGGAGAAGTTCGGACAGATCAGCTCTCTGATTGGGCTTCTGCGTTTGTACAGACTCAAGCATGAAGATGGAGAGAGGAAGGATGGAGAGAAAGAGACACAGAGAGAGAGACAGACAGAGAGAGATAGACAAATGGAGAGAGACAGACATAGAGAGAGAGAGAGAGAGAGAGAGACAGAGAAAGAGCGTGAGAGAGAGAGAGAGAGAGCGTGAGAGAGAGAGAGAGAGAGACAGAGAAAGAGCGTGAGAGAGAGAGAGTGAGCGTGAGAGAGAGAGAGAGAGAGACAGAGAAAGAGAGAGAGAGAGAGAGAGAGAGCGTTGACACGGTGTTCAAGGTCTGATGTCGCCTCATCAGATCTGAAAGACTCATCTATCAGAGAGAGGTAACACAGACAAGGGCAACACATGAAAGACACACACTCACATTCCTTAATATATGAAAACACATACACACTAACATGCATGAGAGACACGCGCACACATAGTCACTGACACTCTCACAAATTCACTAACGCAAACACACCCGTGCTAACATGCTCACACATTTCTGTATTGCACACACACACACACACACACACACACACACACACACACACACACATGCACACAGACTATCTTTTTACTCTCCAGAGTGTCCTCATTGATTTATCAGAATTCTATTTTTAGCTGTAATGGATTCATGGGAATTAACAATGATTCATGTGTAGCTAGCATCAAAGATATGGCACGCTAGATTACTACTGAGGGGATCCATCATGCTAAAGCTGCTCTGATCCTATTCATAATGTTTCCTCCGCTACATAAATACTGTCACCCTCAAATGGATGGTCCAGACCCTTAAAGGGACAGTACACCGTTTTTCACCTGCTGGTTTACTCTCTCCTGCTTCACGTTGAACCGTTCTGTCTTGTGAAGTGCCCGTTTAGCTCAAGGTACGTTTGTGTATTTCCGTCAGATGCGCGTGGACCCGCGTGAAAACAGACCGAGCCCAAGTGAAGAGGATGTCATCTCTTCTTGGGGCTTGTGGAATTGTTAAAAAAAGATCAGTGTTTCTTTGAGGTGTGTTAAAAAGCGAGGAAATACCTACAGAACTTCCCCAGTTTGGTCGAGACTAGGAAAGGAGTTGTTTTGTTGAAACGATTCTATTATTTGCAGTCGATTCCAAGGCGGTTCTCTGTAAATGTGAGGGATAGACTAGACATCTTCACGGCGTTCCCTGTTCGACATGAGAAACCACCACCGCTTTTTCGACACGCGACAAGACGCTACAGACGGATGTCAGTCGTTTCAGACAGCTCTATTTATACCTGGAGATTTTGCCCTAGATCGTCGTCATCTATTACTGTGAGAAGACAAAGATGGAGCAAAGGCCAACATGAAATATTTGTGGCGCGACACCGCAAAGGGAGAAGACAGACTCTTTAAAACCTGCAGCGACTGACCGGTCACAACCCACCTTCCTCTGTAGAGTAACTTAAAGGGTTCCTTTAGCCGATGTACCAGCGCACCAACCAGACCCTTCACTAGTCCAGCCCCGTCCACCAAGCTCTGATCCTAGATAAACAGTTGGTGACCTCCATGTTGAACAGTCAATCCTCACAAAGCTTTTGGCCTGGGTGGCTTTCACACACAGGCAGCTCAAAGACCGCTCCTCTTAGGCCCCAGTGTGTTCTTCACCAAGGTGCTTAGGCGACTGCTGGATTCTGACTGTGTTACTTGGCAGCGGAAGGACGCCCAGTTTAATCCCCAATCCCTGAAAAGACACATGCTAATGACTTGAATGAGCACGGTCTGAGATTGCGGAGACACTTGGAGACGTGGCCCAGTGGAAGAAGGCACCGTGGCAGGAAGCACAGTGGCAGGAAGGACAGTGGCAGGAAGCACAGTGGCAGGAAAGACAATGGCAGGAAGCACAGTGGCAGGAAGCACAATGCCAGGAAGGACAGTGGCAGGAAGGACAGTGGCAGGAAGCACAGTGGCAGGAAGCACAGTGGCAGGAAACACAATGCCAGTAAGGACAGTGGCAGGAAAAAACTGTGGCAGGAAGCACAGTGGCAGAAAACACAGTGGCAGGAAGCACAGTGGCAGGAAGCACAGTGGCAGAAAACACAGTGGCAGGAAGCACAGTGGCAGGAAGCACAGTGGCAGGAAGCACAGTGGCAGGAAGGACTGTGGCAGGAAGGACTGTGGCAGAAAGCACAGTGACAGGAAGCACAGTGGCAGGAAGCACAGTGGCAGGAAGGACTGTGGCAGGAAGCACAGTAGTTGGAAGACGTAGCGCAGTGGCAGGAAGACATCCTCTAGTCAGTCTGGGGACGTCTTCCATGTTCCTGCTTCAGCTCAGTCTGAGCGTCTGAATATAGTCTTTCTGTTTGTTCCTTTTTTCCTCTTAGATTCCCTCACTGAATGCGTCTAGTAAAGGTCTTCAATCAGGCGTTGACTGGAAATCTTTTGTCCGGTTCACAAGAAGATTTGATGTTTGTACCTAAACAGCCAAGGTCTTAGTCTGCTTCTTTGTTCTGCTTTTTCAGCACAAATGTATAGACCACGGAGTGCAGACACAGTTTTGTACGACACACACAGAAGCCACACATTCCTGGCCTGGTTACATCCCTTTCATCAACCCTCTGTAGCAGTCCAAGCATGAAATAAACAGGGTTGTTATCGTTGTATGAACTTGTTCATCTTATAACCTCATTGAACAAACCGGGGTGTAATTATAGGGTCAATCTGGTAATTTCTTGACAACAACCACATACACACACTCATGCACGCAAGCACACATGCTCACATGCACACAGTACCTTGTATACTTGCGCACACGCACACAAACCTCCTCTCCTCACCCCCACATAGAGACTGTCTCCCTCTCCTCTCTTGTCACCCCCCACATTGTGACTGTCTCCCTCTCCCCTCTCCTCTCTCCTCACCCCCCACATTGTGACTGTCTCTCCTCTCTCCTAACCCCCCACATTGAGACTGTCTCTCCTCTCTCCTAACCCCCCACATTGAGACTGTCTCTCCTCTCTCTTAACCGCCCACATTGAGACTGTCTCTCCTCTCTCCTAACCCCCCACATTGAGACAGTCTTTCCTTTCTCCGTTTGGAGACCATGTTGACTCATCATCAAGTCATTATACGAACGTACATTAAAGTACAGTTGCATATGCGGTTATCATAGTAGTTGAGGATATGTACTAGTGCGGACATGTGTGTGTGTTGATGCTACATGTGTGTGTCGGTGTGTATGCTACGTCTATGTGTGTGTGTGTGTGTGCTATGTCTGTGTGTGTGTGCATGTTGCTAGCTCCGTCTGTGTAAGGCCATGTTTCAAGGATGAATGGTTTAGTGCAGCGCAAAACCACCCAAGGTTGCTTTTCATCCGGAAGATTCCTCGTCTGACAGCGACAGATTCCTCGTCTGACAACGACAGATTCCTCGTCTGATAGCGACAGATTCCTCGTCTGACAGCGACAGATTCCTCGTCTGACAGCGACAGATTCCTCGTCTGACAGCGACAGATTCCTCGTCTGACAACGACAGATTTCTCGTCTGACAGCGACAGATTCCTAGTCTGATAGCGACAGATTCCTCATCTGACAGCGACAGATTCCTCGTCTGATAGCGACAGATTCCTCGTCTGACAGCGACAGATTCCTCGTCTGATAGCGACAGATTCCTCATCTGACAGCGACAGATTCCTAGTCTGACAGCGACAGATTCCTAGTCTGACAGCGACAGATTCCTCGTCTGACAGTGACAGATTCCTCGTCTGATAGCGACAGATTCCTCATCTGACAGCGACAGATTCCTAGTCTGACAGCGACAGATTCCTCATTTGACAGCGACAGATTCCTCATCTGACAGCGACAGATTCCTAGTCTGACAGCGACAGATTCCTCATTTGACAGCGACAGATTCCTCGTCTGATAGCGACAGATTCCTCGTCTGACAACGACAGATTCCTCGTCTGATAGCGACAGATTCCTCGTCTGACAGCGACAGATTCCTAGTCTGACAGCGACAGATTCCTAGTCTGACAGTGACAGATTCCTAGTCTGATAGCGACAGATTCCTCATCTGACAGCGACAGATTCCTCGTCTGACAGCGACAGATTCCTCGTCTGATAGCGACAGATTCCTAGTCTGACAGCGACAGATTCCTCGTCTGATAGCGACAGATTCCTCGTCTGACAGCGACAGATTCCTAGTCTGATAGCGACAGATTCCTCGTCTGATAGCATTGCATAAACCTCCTGACTGAGTGCGGACTGAAGCACTTGGACGTTTAACCTGGGCTGTGTGTTCCATAAAGCAGCTCTTCTCTCTCCCTCTCTCTTCCTCCCTCTCTCCCCTGTGTCTCCAGCAGAGACACGCTACATTATCCTCTCCAGTCAGTAGGAGAGCTGAACACAGAGAGAGAAGGCTCAGATGCGGAGGAGCCCAGGATAGTAAACATATCACAGCAGACTCAGGGTTATAAAACAGCAGGGTTTCTTACACTTTAGTCTCAGAAAAAAACTGCATGCAAAGCATTCCCATTAAAACAATGCAAAAATGAGGTAATTGTTTTTTATCATATTTTTTCAGTTGTTATTTCTAAATAAATAAATTATGATTCAATTGCAAAAAAACCTATACAAAATTAAATACGTACCCACAATATCTACAGTTAGTAATAAATTATGATTGTTAAATACTTAAGGCATCTCAACTGACAACACCCTGTGTAAACTATCAACAGTTCCCATAGAAAACTCCACTACAGGAGAAGGCAGCATCTCCACTGACAGTGCACAGGGACCAGCAGGCTGGGTCCTAATACTGTGGCAAGGATCCCTCAGCCCAGCAGGTAGGCAGGCCCCCTGTGGGCTGCATCCCAATCTGTTAGACTACTCAGAGTCCTCAGTGCAATGGGTACAGATCAGGTCTATAACAATCCAAAATATCCACTACAGGATAAAGAACAGCGAGGCTCCAACTGATACCGTGTGGTATTAGAGTTATTCACTGCAGAAAAGGAGGGAGGAGGCTAATCATTTGCTCCCCTGAATCGACTGTAGTTGACTACGTCCATGCTGTTACATGACTGTACTTATGCAGTTTTATGTGAGTGTAAATGAACTCTCTCGCTGGCAGATGGCTTGTCTTCGCGTACAGTAATGTCCCTTGCATCCATCAATGACTTACCTGGAGTTGGACACCCATCCCCCAGAATCAGCACAAATCAATTCTAGCGATTGTTGCTTCTCCAAAGCGGAAATAACAGCACATCCCCCGCCACCCTACACCTCACCGCATATGCAACCACAAAGTGTATACCCTCTACGTCACACCCTTCCTACTGAGCACATCACACAAATCTCTACTTCATGATACCACCACAGTCTTATAACACACAACGCCTCTCCTCACTGCCCAAATACAGTGCGCCTCCGCCTCCCCCTGTTTCCTTCGTCTCCTCCTGTATCCCTTTTCTCCCCCATCCTATATCTTAAATATGGTCCTGAAACCAAATAACCGCAAATTGCCATATGACTAAAGAAACCGCGGCTGTTTGCCTCTACTTCACCCTCTGTTCCCATCCATCCCTCACATGTGCTTGTTCCTATTTAAGGCAACCTTTAATAAGGTTTGGAGAGTACCACTCCACAACCAGTCCGCACTCCATCTTTTAGCCCCCACGGGGACAGGATGAACACACGCTACAGGGAGGTCAGGGAGACAGCCAGCCACTGACATCGTGCTGTCCGCTCCCCTCTCCCCCTCTTGTCCCCTATTTTTGTTTTGCTTTCCCTCTTTTGCGTCTCCTGCTAGGTGTTCTCCCCTAAGATATCATCTAGCTCACCCCCGATTCAATACGTGCTCATGCACTAGCACACCTCCCCCCACCCTGCCGTCCCCCCCCCCACCTCCTCCCCGCCTCTCCCGCTCTCCCATCCTCTGTGATTTTTATTTCTTGTTTTGTTGTCGTTTATTTACGCCTGTAACCCCCAATCAGCCCAAGCCCAACACTGAGAACAGCGCCACCCCGTCTACTGATCATCGCTCAGCCTGAATCACCTCCTGCCCCTCAGAGCAGGCCCTTCGGCCGTCTGCCCCTCCCTTCCCGCGCTACAAGACGCTTGCCGGATGTCCTTGTGGCATCGGGCTCCCCCCCCTCTACTGTCTACCCCCCTACCAATGCACCACCCTCCCCTCTACCCCGCTCTGACACCGCACCGTCGTCCCACCTTTTCATCTGCACCGAGACAGCGCGACTATTAATTTCATACCATTTTTTTTATCTTCTCCCGCCCTCTCTTCGATACTAACCATGCCGTTCATCCAAAATCTTCCGCTGGCTTATGGATTCTAAAACACCACTTGCATTGTTGCCCCCCTAACCCTTTCACATCTAGCTTTCCCTCATTTTACCTCCCTAACACCAAAACCCTCCCCTCTGATACTTCTACGCTGCTCCCGCTCGTGCCCACCTCCCCAACTGCCTACCACATTGCTCTCCAAATCCCACTCCCCTCTCACCTCCCCCTGCCGCATCCCACCCCGCGCGCGACTGGCTGAACACACACTTGAACAACCCCGTGCCACCGCTCAGGGTTCCCCATCTGCCTCCAGAACAGCACCACCATCACCCAACGCATTTCTCGTTATTCCTCCATATAACACTTTCGCGTCTTTATACCGCGTCCCCTCCTAGTTCCCCGCCCCTCCACACAGCGGCTGACACTTGAACGCAGCCTGACCAAGGCTCTTGGCGTGCGCAGCACTATGACACAGCGATAGTGGTTAAAAAAATTATTCCCCCAGCGGTAGAAAGTTACCACACCGTTTGGTCAACTTACTTATGACCTCTGAGACGAACACGAACACACACAGTTCAGGTATGGAAGGATGCTGAAATAGAGTGAACAGAAGCACTGTAAGGTTGACCCATGAGAGAAAGAAAAAAGATTAGAGAACAACGTGGGTGTGTATGTAGCTGCCGCTTGGATGAAGTTAAAACACCATCTTGGAGGAGTTCTTGCGTCTGGCGTATAGACTGCCCGAAAGAGACTAACGAACTAATGACCTGGAGGGGCAACGATGGCGCGCAACGTTGCAAAAAGACATGGTTATGCTTTCCAGACGCCGCTTGTGCTGATTAGTGGCAGAATGGATGCTCAGAGCTTGTGTAAGTATGAGTGTGTGTAGAAGGGTGGCAGTGGTGAAGTGGTATCTCTGTGTTAGAACATGGCTTATAGAACATGCTACCTACAGGACAACAGCCGAACAGCAATGACAGCTCTCTCTTACCGTGAATCACCTTCTATAGCAAGCGCTCACGAAGAATAGACCCTGCTATAGAACGAGAATATACAAGTGTGAGGTGTGCCGCTGTGCGTTGTGTGCTGTGCGTTTCGTGTGGTCGCCTGTCGAGCCAGGTCGCTCTGAGCTGAATAAGAGTAGACAGCTTTAGCGCTCGCCTCTGGGTAGTTTCAAGTGTATATATGTGTCGAGAGAGACGCGCTTTCTGTGTGGTGGTAATGGGGATGCTGGTTAGCTGCTTAAATGTGAGAGAGCAGAAACAGAGACGAGAGAGCATTCTCTGTGCCATCAGCGTTCCGCACAAAGTGGGTGTTGACATTCATACGGCGCCCACCCGGAGAAGAGCCGAGCGATAGTGGTCTCCATAGAGCTTCCCGCTCGACCTCGTTAGCCCTTCGGATGTCCGTGCGGCGGAGCCCTCAGTGAGCCGTAGGAGTTCTCAAATCCCCCTTTAGGCAGGACTTGAACCTGAAAAAAGTAGTCGGCAATGGAATGTATGCACGTGATTCTTCATTATGAGGATGACACGACTCGCCGAGTGTCTATGTGAGACACATGTTTGGCAGATTATGCAATCCCAAAGAGGGGAGAGGACGAGGAGCCAGCGGCACAGGGCGCAAGGACTGATAGGAGAGGAGCAGAAGGTCCTCTTTGAGCCCCTTAATCACACAGTAAGGCAACACCACAACCCGACCCGACACCCACATATCGACAGCGGCCAGCTGGGTCCGCCCTCGTCTCTCTCCTGCGCGAGGTCATTTGCCAGCTGCGCGGATTAAGCTGATGTTCTCGGATGTTCCAACGCACACACTCGGCATATTAGAGCACACAAACAACCACCTTACTACCTGCCTGACGAGGACCAAGCACAAATCTCCGACAGTCCACACAGCCCTGGCGTTCGAAGAGGTCCATGCTATGAATGCAGGAGCGTATATCTCGCCCCCTGACGCAAGGGAGATCACACGGACAACAACCGCACAGCGTACCACGGTCGCACTACTGGTAGGGTAGCGGATCCTCAGTGCGTATAAGAGGAAGAGAGAGCGGATGGATAGAGAGGGTGCCTAGGAAGAGACAGAAAGACAGTTGTATATGTCATAAACAATGCCTTGAAGATTTGCTCCAACAACATATGCACCTCGTCGTGACCACACAGCCCAGAACCAAGACTCGTAAATAAATCATTTCCCATTACACATAGCACATCTTACCATCTAACTCTCTTACAGCTCGCCATTCCTACCCCCCTCCTCATCCCTGCTCCGCCCCCGCTAGCTGGTTAACTCCTCTAGAATGCCTTTTTTTTTGCCGTTTTGTGAGGTCTGGACTTCGTTGTTTAGCCGTAGCCTCAACGTCTGTACCCCGTCGCGTGCAGCGCATGGAGAGAACAGATCGGCTGCACTTCCGCCACACCGGTCTCTATGCGATCTCATTCCATCGCGTGGCCCGGATTTATTAATCGTCCACTCGGTTCTTCCTAACTGAACCAATCAAATACCAGCACTGTGCCCGAGAGCGAAAATTATTTTCTATTCTGGTTGCTAAAAGAAGATCAGCGTCAAGCTTTAAGAGCAACGACTAAATATCTATTTAGATTCACAGTTTTGATCCAGCATTTCCTCCAGCCTAACTTCATTTGCCCCACTTGTTTAATATATTAAATAGGAATAAAATCGGCGCTCGTGTCGAGCTAATTAATCTGCTCGTGTCTTGCCCCACTCGTCACTATCTTATCCACAAGCATGCGACTCCAAGCCAACCATTTTTCACTACCTTCTACCTGTATATCTGTGGGACGGCACAGGCTGAACCTCTCAGTAGCGTCCAGCGTTCTGCGACCCGCTCCCATACACTCCACCCACCACACCAGAAACCACCACCCTTACTGACACCCACCTAACCCACAACTCCGCCGTACCGCTCACCGAGCTTCCCAAGCGTTAGTGCTCCTGGGTCACAGGAGGTCAATATAGAGCCCAGAAGGTCTGGTACCAATCTATAGGATGATATCCTGTTAAACCACTCTTCTGTCTCCTCTGGTACAAGACCATTCTAGACGCTTCAGCAATTCTCTACTCTCTCTCTCCCTCCTACGCCGCTTCTATCAAAGCCAGCACCACATATCTCTATCGTGCTACTGCCCCTCCTCATCTGGCTCTTCTTCTTCTCTTCTCTCTCTCTTCTCACGCACTCTCTCACTCTCTCTCACTTTAGCACTTACAAAACCGCCGGCCGCATAAGGTCGCCTCTCCCTGCCGTGTGCGCGCTCTTGAGTCATCGTCTACCTTGTGCGCCCCTCTGTCGACTATCTCCTCTCTCTCTCTCTCCCTCTCTCTCTCT
>BROE01000018.1:2356982-2367134 GCA_036571765.1 Plecoglossus altivelis | reverse complement strand
CTCTTTTGCCCCCCCTCTCTCGCTCTCTTTCTCTCTCTCTCCCTCCCTCCCTCTCTCTCTCTGGCTCCCTCCCTCTCTCTCCTGTATCCTCTCCTGTCAACTCCCTCTCTTCCTCCCGCTCTCTCCCTCTCTCTCCTCTCTCTCATCTCTCTCTCCCCTCTCTCTCTCCCTCCCTTCCTCCCCCCCTCTCTCTCTCTCCCTCTCTCTCTCTCTCTCGCCCCCTCTCCCTCTCTCTCTCTCCCTCCCTCCCCCTCCCTCTCTCTCTTCTCTCTCTCATCTCCCTCTCTCTCTCTCTCCCTCCCTCTCTCTCTCTCTTTATCCTCTCTGTCAACTCCCTCTTTCCTCCATCTTTCCCTCCCTTTCTATGTCTTATTCATATTGAGCCATATCCCATCAAATATACACGTCTGCTCTATCAACTGAGTGACTCAGTGAACCTAAAATAACGTCCTTGCCAACGTTGTGTGTAATACTGATATTAATATTGAACTACTGGGGGTGTGTGTCAGAATGAAGAGAAGGGGCGACTACACGCACACACTGATACACACACACACAGACACGCACAGACACACACACTGATACACACACAGACACACACACAGACACGCACAGACACACACACTGATACACACACAGACACGCACAGACACACACACAGACACGCACAGACACACACACTGATACACACACAGACACACGCACAGACACACACACTGATACACACACAGACACGCACAGACACACACACTGATACACACACGCACAGACACACACACTGATACACACACACAGACACGCACACAGACACGCACAGACACACACACTGATACACACACACACAGACACACGCACAGACACACATACTGATACACACACACAGACACGCGCAGACACGCACACTGATACACACACACACAGACACACGCACAGACACACACACTGATACACACACACAGACACGCACAGACACACACACACTGATACACACACACACACACACACACACTGACACACACAGACACACACACGTCCGGTCTGGTAATGACAGAGCAGTCCCCTTGCTCTGATAGAGACCTGAGGCCAGCTCTGTCACCTCAAGGTTGACTCTCTCATTAAAGACAACCTGGGGTTTTTTCAACTTCTTGTCTCCTCCACCTCCTCCTGTTTCTCCATCCCTGTCTCCTTCTCCTCCTCCACCTTCTCCCCCCCCCCTTCTTCATTCTTCAGTCTCTCTTCTCTCCTCCACCTCCTCCTGTCTCTCCATCCCTGTCTTCTCCTTCTCCTTCTCCTCCTCCACCTCCTCCTGTCTCTCCATCCCTGTCTTCTCCTTCTCCTTCTCCTCCTCCACCTTCTCCCCCCTCTCTTCCTCATTCTTCAGTCTCTTCTCTCCTCCACCTCCTCCTGTTTCTCCATCCCTGTCTTCTCCTTCTCCTCCTCCACCTTCTCCCCCCTCTCTTCCTCATTCTTCAGTCTCTTCTCTCCTCCACCTCCTTCTGTTTCTCCATCCCTGTCTTCTCCTTCTCCTTCTCCTCCTCCACCTCCTCCTGTCTCTCCATCCCTGTCTTCTCCTTCTCCTTCTCCTCCTCCACCTTCTCCCCCCTCTCTTCCTCATTCTTCAGTCTCTTCTCTCCTCCACCTCCTCCTGTTTTTCCATCCCTGTCTTCTCCTTCTCCTTCTCCTCCTCCACCTTCTCCACCCCTTTCTTCCTCATTCTTCAGTCTCTTCTCTCCTCCACCTCCTTCTGTTTCTCCATCCCTGTCTTCTCTTTCTCCTTCTCCTTCTCCACCTTCTCCCCCCCCTCTTCTTCATTCTTCAGTCTCTCTTCTCTCCTCCACCTCCTCCTATATCTCCATCCCTCTCTTCTCCTTCTCCTCCTCCACCTTCTCCCCCCCCTCTCTTCCTCATTGTTTTCTTCAGTCTCTCTTCTTTCCTGAAGCTTATGATGTATACAGACAGCTTTCTACAGGGAGGGTAAACCACTCCATCACTCCTAGTGTCGGGGGTAATAAGTGCAGGAGATAAATCACGGAATAGCACTCAGGTTTATGAAATATGGCCCGTCTCCTTGGTGACAATGCCTCTCTACCCAGTAGACATAGTGTCCGGAGGAGGGGGAGGGCGGGTGGAAGGGGGAGAAGGGAAGGGTAACTCTAGTGTCATCTGCCCTGAAAGAGAGCCCACATCACAGCCTTGCATTGTTTAGCCGTGTTTAGCCTAGCCTAGCCTGATTAAGACTGTCTTAGCCCAATTTAGCCTGGTTTAACCTAGCCTAGCCTGGTTTAGCCTAGCCTGGTTTAATCTAGCCTAGCCTGGTTTAGCATTCACCCTGACTCTTCATGTCATAATAGTCCCATTAGTGATATTGGATTCTTAGCTCGTAGTATTACCCTCAGGCCTGTACAAGTACAGATGACAGAAGTCAGTTGATATTTTCCCGCTCTTTTCTGACCTCCTAGAAGCTGGTCTGCCATCGGATCTGAGCAGATCATGTCAGGTGGTGTGATCTAACAGCAAGGTCACTGCTTGGTGGAGCTGAATGTAGTCATGGTGTCAGAAGGCTATCCTTCACCGTGCTACGCTGCGATAAGCTAAGCTAAATCTACCGCTACGCTACGCTACTCCAAGCTCCGATACTCTGTCCTAGTCCTCGCTGTGCTATCTTGAGCTTTTCCAGAAATGCAGTTCCACACCTAATAGGGCGATCCTCTCACTGAAGATTAATTGAATCCATCATTCACCCTTTGTGTACGGTACATGATTAATGAATCCGCTCCAAATGTGTATTTACATCCTAGCGTCGGCTGTTGCCACGGTAGCTGGGTGCAGTTAGAAACCTGGAGCTAATTTATCTCAACAGCTCTGATGGTGTCAGGCGTCTCGCGTCGCAGTAAGTGCCCCCAGGTTGTTGTCTAGTCGATGAGACGGGAATCAGTCTTTAAAGGTGAACTGCTGCTGGTGTTTCGGTGTGTCTCTTGTAGCAACAGGAGCACATCCACCTCCTCACTCTCCTCTGCCTCCTCGCACTCCTCCACCTCCTCATTCTCCTCCACCTCCTCGTTTTCCTCCTCCACCTCCTCACTCTCCTTCACCTCCTCTTTCTCTTCCACCTCCTCGCTCTCCTCCACCTCCTCGCTCTCCTCCACCTCCTCATTCTCCTCCACCTCCTCATTCTCCTCCACCTCCTCGTTTTCCTCCTCCACCTCCTCGCACTCCTCCACCTCCTCGCTCTCCTCCACCTCCTCTTTCTCTTCCACCTCCTCGCTCCCCTCCACCTCCTCTTTCTCTTCCACCTCCTCTTTCTCTTCCACCTCCTCTTTCTCTTCCACCTCCTCTTTCTCTTCCACCTCCTCGCTCCCCTCCACCTCCTCTTTCTCTTCCACCTCCTCTTTCTCTTCCACCTCCTCGCTCTCCTCCACCTCCTTGCTCTCCTCCACCTGCTCGTCTGGCTTGATAGGTAAACGTCTCAAATAATGGCTGCTTTGATGGAGTGAGAGGATGGTGACAAATCAGCCTTTTTCTGATAACATGCCCCTTGTGTGGCACCAGGAGAGGACAGGAGAGGAGGGTGGGGGAGAGGAGGGGAGGGTGGAGGGGAGGTGAGGAGAGAGAGGGTATGGGAGGGGAGGAGAAGCGAGTAAAGGGGTGGAGATGGGAGAGAAGAAGGGGAGAGAGGAGAGGAGAGGAGGGGAAAGGAACAGATAAAGGGAGAGAGAGAGCATGAGGAGCAGAGGGGAGGAGAAGGAGGGATGGGGAGGAAGGGAGGAGAGAGAGAATTGGAGGGGAGGGGAAGGAAGCGAAGGGGAGGAGGAGAGCAGAGGGGTGCCAGGGGAGTAGATCTGTACTTTCAGAAGGATGGATAGTGTGGCTCTGTAATGGTCCTGCTGCTTTTGACAAAGTGACCCTCTGCAACCTTCAACTCTATTAGCTGAGTAAAAGGGCATTCACAGAGAAGAGAGAGAAACAGAGAGGAGAGGAGGACAGAGGAGGAGAGGCGGGGATGGAAGAGGAGAGGAGGAGTGAGGAGAGGAGAGGGGGAGAGAGGAGAGGACAGGGGGAAGAGGAGAGGAGAGGGGGAAGAGGAGAGGAGAGGGAGGGGAGGTGAGGGGGAGAGGAGAGGAAGGTGAGGAGGAGGGAAGAGGAGAGGAGAGGAGAGGGGGAAGAGGAGAGTAGTGGGGGAAAGGAGAGGGGGGAGAGAAGAAGTGAGGGGGAGAATGGGGGAGAGGAGAGGGGGAACAGGATGGGGGAGGAGGAGAGGAGAGGAGAGGAAAGGGCGAAGAGAAGAGGAGTGGAGAGGAAGACTGAGATTAATGAGGGTGTGTCTCCGTGGTTCTCTTGTTGGCTCATGACCTGCTGGTTGCTCCATCATACCGTCTCCCCCGACAACTCATTTCTGTTTCCCACACACGGAAAAGCCCCCAAACTGATCC
Organism: Plecoglossus altivelis; assembly: GCA_036571765.1. Taxonomy (NCBI): domain Eukaryota; kingdom Metazoa; phylum Chordata; class Actinopteri; order Osmeriformes; family Plecoglossidae; genus Plecoglossus; species Plecoglossus altivelis. The sequence goes on along the minus strand of BROE01000018.1, from coordinate 2,362,704 downwards.
AGGACCAGAGAGGAGAAGAGAGAGGGAGGGCTGGAGGGGCACAGAAGAGCTTTAAGATTAGAGAGCAAGAACGATGGAAAAGATAGAAGAGGAGGGTTTATGTTCAATCTTATCCTCCTTCACAACTGTGTGCGTGTAGTTGTCAGTGACTGGCAGGAATACGACAACACACAACAGCTTTGAACGTAAACCAACAGTGGCCAGGCACCCTTTTCAACAGAATGACAAATTAAAAGTGGTACATAGAACTTTCTAGAACAGAAAATTCAAGTTCTACATCGAACCGTGTATACGTTTTGAAGATTGGCAATCATTCGTTAGTGTTAGATTTGGCAGTAGACCAAGAGGTCACGAGTTCAATTCTGGCCTTTATGATGGTTTGGGTAAGTGGGCACTGTCTCCAGCCAGACACTCTCCACATTCCTGCCATGATGAACAATAATAATGATTCATCTTCTAACAGTGGATCATACACCAGGTCAGAGGCTAATGCTCTAATGGTGTTTAATTTTATGTACCCTATTTGTTAGAGTTGTGGTTCTCCAAATGGTAAGTGCTTCTTGTGTGTGTGTGTGTGTGTGTGTGTGTGTGTGCGTGCATGCGTGCGAGAGAGAGAGAGAGAGAGTATAAAGAGATTATACAACTGTGGCTGAGATGAGATGTGGGTGTTGCTATGGACAAGCGCAGTACTTTGTTGATGCAAGTGTGTTTGAAATAACCACCATGACTGACGGCAGAGAGACAAGGTGGAGAGAGAGGGCCCCTTTCAACCCACACTCCTCTCTGCTCTCTGTTTCTTTCTACTCTTCTCTCTCTCTCTCTTCTCTCTTCTCTCCTCTCTCTCTCTCTCTCCTCTCTGTCTCTCTCTCTGAACCTCTCTCTCTCTCTCCTCTCTCCGTCGCTCTCTTCTCTCTGTCTCCCTCCTCTTCTGTCTGTCTCTCCCTCGTCTCTCGCTCTTCTCTCTCTCTCCTCCCTCTCTCTCTCTCTGTCCTTCTCTCTCTCTATCTATCTTTCTTTCTTCTCTGCTCCTCTCTTTCTTCTCTCTCCTCCCTCTCCCACAGTCATCTGCTTTTCTCTCCCTTCGTCTCACGTACTATCTTTCTTTCTCCCTTTTTTTCTCCCTCCCTCTCTTTCTCTCTGTCTCTCTCTCCTCTCTCTCGTCTCTCTTCCACGTCTTCGCGGTTCTCTTTCTTTCTTTCTCTCTCTCTCTCTGTCTTCTCCTTGCCTTGCTCTCTTTATTCATTTACCATTATCTGTTCTCTTCCTGTTTGAAAAAGCCCTGTGAATCATTATTCTGTTTTGGACTGTGATATCCTGCTGAGCTGAAGGCTTCAAGCCTTTCGCGTGGAGTGCTACCACGTGTGAATGGACTGGGCGTGTCATGTGGGAGGCCCGGGGTTCAATCCTGTCCCTGGTCACACACAAACAAAGACACAATTAAAACAGTCAGGGCCCTGGGGTAGGGGGAACGATGGAGAGAAGCAAGGTAGAAAAACAGAGAGGGGGGGCGGGGGGTGGGGGGGGGGGGGGGCGAGTCCTGAGAGAGGAGAGGACGTCTGTCTGAGGTCAAACTGAACTCTCCTGTGTTTCTGGTCTCCCCTTCATCCCTCCGTCTCCTCCCCTTCTCTCTGCCCTCCCTCTCTCCCGCCCTCCCTCCTTCCTGCAGGTGCAACCCTGCCCTCCCCCTCACCACCAACGCACCGCCATGTTTAATTCATTCCTTCCCACCCTGAGGACACGCGCAACAACAAGGGGGAGAAAAGAGGAAGACGAGGAAAGCTAAAGAAAGGAAAGAATTTAGCGGAGAAAAAAGAGGAAAACGTCGACCTGGTATTTCCCAGATAGGGACGTGAGAAGAATTGAAAGAGACAAAGAGAAAATGTTGTGGCGGGGGTTGTGGCGGGGGTTGGCATTGTTTGTGGCGGGGGTTGGCATTGTTTGTGGTGGGGTGGTTGAGGACGTGTGAGGCAGGGTGGGAGGCACAGCGCCAGGGAGGGGGGAGCCATGGATTAAGAGTTGAGAGGTTGACGTGTGTAAAAACATGCTAATGAACAACTCGTTCACCCCCCTTATTTCAACCTAGCCTGACTCGAAGCTTCAGAGTCGAAGGGGGAGGGGGAAGCGTGAGGAGGGTGAGGAGGGTGAGGAGGGTGAGGAGGGTGAGGAGGGTGAGGAGGGGGAAGGGAGGGAGGGAGGGAAGAGGGGCTGAGTCTCTATCAGTCTGCTCCCCCTTAATCAAAGCTGGATGAAGTTCTGTACCTGAGCCCAGGATCAAGAATATCCCCTGGGCTCACTCCTGATTGGTGGGAAGGACCAGCAGGCAGAACAGCTGATTGGTGGGCAGGCGGTGGGGACAAGAGGGACAGTAGGGGAGGCTTGATGTGTCAATCAGAGTGTCTGGCATGGCTGCTATTGACCTGCTTAGCCTGGAGCAGTGATGGGGGGGTATGTGTTCCAGAGACAAAGAGGGGATGAAGATGAGAGGAGGGTGGGGAGAGGGGGGGAGAGGGGGGAGGGGGGATGTTGCAGTCTGGAGCGTGAGGAAGTTAGAGGAGATCCAGGCAGCCAGTTGTGCTGACCCATCATCCAACGCCGTGTTCTAGAACACTGTGTTCTAGAATTTCCTGCCAACACTGAACTAGAAGAGTTCTAGAACACTCCTCCACCACCGTGTTCTGGAGCACTACGAGAGCACAAGGCGGCTGACGAGCACAACCCGCCCGTGACATCACAGGCGCAGAGCAGCAGGGATTGGACGAAGTCTCCCTGGAGGCCAATCATTATGCTAAGCATCGACCCCCCCCCCCCCCCTTCGCCTCACCCTGTAAACAGGAACTCACAGGTCTCCCATTGTCTCTCGCTCACCGCTAATGTGCTCAGCTAAGTGCCCTTGTCTCACCAGTGTACTCCTATTCATCCAGCGTACGCGGCTCGCACAGACAACAGCGGGTCGTTATGGATCTGCTGTTATTAATAGCGAGATGGCTTCCTGTGGTTCCCGGAGCGCCGTGTTTCAAATTCGAGGGGGGGAGGGGGGAGGGGGTTAACCCTAGCTAACACGCTAGCAGCTTAACGAGCTGGGCGCCTAATGTGGTCCTGGAACACAGGTACCCTCACACCCCTCCCTCCCTCACACCCCTCACCCCCACAGTCCCTCTACTCCCTCCCAACCCTCGGCATCCTCTACCTCCTCCCTTCCCTCCCTCATTCCTCTATCCTTCTACCTCCCTCCCTTCCCTCCCTCATCCCTCCATCCTTCTACCTCCCTTTCCTCCCCCCTCACTCTCCCATCCCTCTCCACCGTACCTCCCTTCCCTCATCCCTCCATCCGTTCTAGCCACCTACCTGCCCTCCCTCATCCGCTCCATCGGTCTACCTCGCCTCCCTCCCTGCAGTTCCCTCTCTTCCCTTTCTACCTCCCTCCCTCCCCACCCTTCCCTCCATCCTTCTACCTCCATCCCTCCCTCATCCCTCCATACTTCTACCTCCCTCCCTCCCCACCTCATACCTGCTCTCCTTCTAAACTCCCCTCCCTCCCTACCCTCAACTCTCCCTCCTCGATGGCTCCCTTCCTCTCCTCTACCTCCTTACACGTCCCTCCCCCCCCTCCTCCCCCCACCCCCTCCTCCACCATTCCCCGTCCTCCCCCATCCCCTCCTCCCCCCACCCGATGGCGACGATGACCTCCGGGGGCTGATTTATGCCACCCTTGAACCCTCGCTGATGGGGCCCTTGTAGATTTGGAGGGAGGGAGGAAAGGAGGGAGATAGAGAGGCTATGGAGAGAGAGAGAGAGATTGAGGGGGAGAAACAGAGAGAGAGAGAGAGAGAGAGAGAGAGAGGCCAGCAGGCTAACTGGCAAAGATATGTGACAGACAGACAGGTATTTCTGTGCAATACCGCTTCGGAGGGAAATCAGCAATGGATGCACGTCAGCACACACACACACACACGTAAACACACACACGTAAACACGCACACATAAACACACACACACACACACACACACACACACACACACACACACACACACACATATAAACACGCACACACACACACACATATAAACACGCGCACACACACGCACACACACACATATAAACACGCGCACGCACACACACACACATAAACACGCACACACACACACACATAACACACACACATAAACACGAACACATAAACACACACACACACATACACCCCTGTCCAGTCTCCTATAATGGGCAGATAAGACTGACGTTCCTCCACATCCCTTCACAGAGGGACGCTTATCGGTCCGCCTCCATTTTGTTTACATCCCATAATATGCCTGGGCTTCACATCCCATCGGTAAACAGGGCGCCATGGTAACGGTAGGCGCGTTAGGCAGCTTGTCTTATTAAGTGGATCACCGTGGCGGGTGTAATTAAGGTGCGCTTACACTGGGGCTAATACCCAGTTAACCACTCACACAGTCACCGGCTGGTTATGAGAGAGGAGGAGTGACAGAGATCACAGGAACAAACACACTGGACAAGCTGTGTGTGTGTGTGTCTGTGTGCGTGTGTGCGCGTGTGTGTGCGTGTGTGTGGGTGTGTGTGTACGTGCGTGTGTGTATTTTCGTGTGTGTGTGCGTGCGTGTGTGAGTGCGTGTGTGTGCGCGTGTGTGAGTGCGTGTGTGTGCGCGTGTGCATGGCCTGCATGTGTGTGCGTGTGCATGCGGATGAGCCAGCGTGTGTGTGTGTGTGAGTGTATATGATGTGCGTGCTTGAGGACTGATTGACCAGGTTAATGAGAGCCCACCGGTGGATTATCATGACTTATGTGGAGTCTGGGAGTGGCTTTAGCTCAGTCTAATCATGTCAGATGTTTTAAAGAGGCTTTTTATAGCTGCTAGCTGTGGATCCTTAACTGGCTCTAACAGGATTTGATCTCGTTTCTCTCAGATTCTATATTGTTATGATCCAGGTGTGCGGGCCTGTTTAAGATACTATCACTGTAACATTAGGAGGAGTTAAGGCCCATTAGATCCACCAGGGGGAATTGAACCTTGGTTTCTAACTCCCGACCCCTTTAAGAGGGGGGGGGTGTATCGCTCAATGGTTAGAGCATATGACTGCAGATCACGAGTTTGCAGGGTCAAATCCATCCTACTTCTGCTTCTTCTTTGGACAGAACGATGCTGAACGAACAGCAAACATTTCTCCCGTATGGCCGTCCATCAGACCAGGAGCCAAGCATCAGAGCTAGTTCGTTCAAGCTTTGCAGAGCTGATTATAAATCTAAGACACAACGTTTCTCGGTCTACAGGTGCATGCACGATCACCAGCCACCCACGGTTTGATATCTCGGACGTTCGCTGTGCAGAGAGCACAGTGGGGAGGCAGGGGGGAGGCAGGGGGGAGGCAGGGAGGCAGGGGGGAGGCAGGGGGGAGGCAGGGGGAGGCAGGGGGGAGGCAGCGAGGGAGCGAGGGAGCGAGGAAGTGAGGAAGCGAGGGAGCGAGGCAGCGAGGCAGAGAGGAAGCGAGGCAGTGAGTGGAGAAGGGGAGCTGTGATTGATCACACTGTGGAGTAGCTTAGCTGGGCTTCTGTCTGTGTCAATAGTCTCACCTTCTCTCTCACCTTAGAGATAAACCATAGGTTACACACACACACTGACACACACACACACACACTCACACACACTGACACTGACACTCACACACACACATATGCTGACACTCACACACATACTCACACACTTA
>BROE01000018.1:2346982-2351982 GCA_036571765.1 Plecoglossus altivelis | reverse complement strand
CCTCCCTCCTCTGCCTCCTCCCTCCTTACCTCCCACTCATGTCCAGATATAACAGTGACTAACCGAAGATGCTTTGGCAAGGGAGAGAGTCAATTTAATTGGTTGTAGAATGTAGTCTGGATCATTAAGAACATGGTAATAATAGCAGTCTATACCACTCCCTGGTCTTGTTAAATGAGGTAATAATAGCAGTTTATACCCCCTTCTGGTCTTATTGAAGGAGGCAGTTTCTTTCATAAGACATCAGTGAGCAGTTTAAGAGCACCTGGTAAAACCTGGTACGTATAACAGAGAGCAGGGGACATGACCAGGAACACTGAACCATAGACACAGAGAACCGGATAGGAAACGGAGAACCTTGTGGAGAACCGTGGACCTGTAGGCCGTCCTGAGGGCTTGTTCCAAAGGTGTTTGGAACCCTGTTCTCTTTTAGAACCATCAGGAGGGGATGTGACCTGGTACTCATCACAAAACACCTGACGACAGTCATAATGCAATTAGTGTACGCTGATTAGTGAAGGTTAAATAGGTGATGTGTTACATTGATCATAAATGCATTCAGAATTAATTACGTTTAACAACCACAGTGTAAAGCTAGCAGTTAGATTATGTCCTAATAGCGTTTTTGAGTGTGCGTGAATAAGATTTAATTATTGAAAGATTGTTCGCGGTGTTTCAGCAGCGGCTGGAGTCTAAAGACTTATTCATTATCTGGGGCGACTGGTAAAAGATAGAGCTTAATTACGCTGGTTATCTTCCTGGCCTAATCCCTTTTATGAGAGGACACACACAATGAACACGTACACACGTGCTAACACATGCTAACACACGCTAGCACACGCTAGCACACCTAGCACATGCTAACACACGCTAGCACATGCTAACACACGCTAACACAAGCTAACACACGCTAACTCATGCGTGCATGCGCACCTATACCCAAACGTACTCACATAAACACGTGGACATGTTAAAAGTTTTACTCTCAGTGAAACGTTACCCACTAAACACATCTTTCCTCCCTTTTTCTAATACATTTAATGTCTACTCCATTGGTGCTGCACAACTATCTATCCCTCCTCTTCCCAAATGGGCTTTGACAGGATAAAGACTATGATCAAATAGCCCATGTTGTTGAAATTGCCTGGTATCTGTCATTTACATATAATTCAATCAATCCTATTGAAAGAGAATAGGCCGTGTGGAGCCGGCAGAAGCCAAGCCCTGATCCGTTTGAGACACTAATAGCGTTGTCAGGTTTGACAATGTGGAGAAAAGCAATACAGTTATTTCGCCCCCTTTTCATTTTTCAAATTCTCATTTTCCGTCTGTTGCTTCATCCAATAGGAAGCTGTCAAAGTCAAACGTGTAATTCGATGAACATCATCACCTTCCTTGAAGTCTGATCATTCGCAATGTGACGATTTTCTAATGGGACACGTATACCCTTTTGCATTACTTATGGGGTGTGCGTGTGTGTGTGTGCGCGCATGTGTGTGTGTGTGTGTGTGTGTGTGTGTAAACCATATATCCTGTTGTATTAATACCACTTGGCTTTGAACTATAATGTGTCGCTGTCATTAACATTTTGCCTGTACTTTTAACCTTGTGTTATACAGCATATTGTACAATGCCTGGTATCACCTAGTGTTACACATCTGGTATTATATATAGTCTTACACACCTTGTGTTATATACAGTGTTACACATCTGGTATTATATCTAGTTTTACACACCTGGTATCATATCTAGTATTCGCACCTGATGTTGAAGCGACCCGCAATCCCAGCATGCATTTCTGCATGTGTGCGTTGAACCTGACCGTGAGCCCAGCTGTGTGGTTTGTACGTGTGAGAAAGCAGAGGGAGTTCTGCGTGCGTGTGTGTGCGTATGCGTGTGTGCGTGTGCGTGTGTACGTATGTGTGCATATGTGTGTGTGTGTGTGCGCGTGTGCGTGTGTGTGCATGTGTGTGTATATGTGTGTGTGTGTGTGTGCGTATGTGTGTGTGTGTGTGTTTGCGTGCGTGTGTGTGTGTGTGGCGGTGGCCCTCACCGCCAGCTCTCTCAGCCAGGCCCAAATGGGCTGTCAGAACGGAGGAAATTGAAACCAGTCAATACGACTCGTCTCTGTTTGAGCTATTGAGGAAGCATCCCGCCTGTTTGACAACAGCAGTCTAAGCTGGAGGAGATAGAAGTACAAAGGTGCACATGTGCTCACACACACTCACACAAACGCACACACACACGCACACTCACACAAACGCACACTCACACTCGCACACTCACACACAAACTCACAAACGCACACTCACACACACACTCACAAACGCACACTCACACACAAACGCACACTCACACACACACACACACACACTCACACACACACACACACACACAAACACTTACACACACACACACACTCACACACAAACACACACGCACAAAGACTTACACAAACAAACACACACATACAAACACACACATACAAACACACACAAATACACTTACACAAACACACACAGACGTACACACACGCACACTTACACAAGCACACACACGTACACAAACATACACGCACACACTCTTAAACGCCACCCTACCTCTCTCTACCTCTCTCCCGCACTCACCCACAAATGATACTGCCGCGCACTCACGCACACATACACAACAAAGTACTCCCTCGCAAACACACACTCACACACACTCTTTCTCACGCGCGCACGCGCACACACACTCTCTCGGCGCGGTGTGTGAAAGCCTCTCTTACCCGCAACCAGAGGGGAGGCACTATGTAAAAGCTACGCTCCATCCAAGGTCATTCTGCCACCGCAATCTCCAAACAAACACAGAGCACTTCCTCAGTGCTCCGCGTTTTAGACCAATCAGACGCTCAGAGCAGGGAGCCTTGTTGTGAGGGCAGCTGATTGGTAGTTTCCGGTCCGTCCCTCGACGGAGAGCACGGAGAGAGAGGGGAGACTGGGAGAGAGAAAAGGGGGAGAGGCGGTGGGGCGGGGGAGTGGGGGAGGGTTGCAGAAAATGAAAGTGAGAGGAGGTAAGTGAGAATGAGAGAGAGAAACAGACATAGAGAGACACAGAGAGAGACAGACAGAGACACAGAGAGAGAGAGACAGTCAGACAGAGAGAGAGAGAGAATGAGAGAGAGAGAGAGAGACGGAGAGAGAGAGGGAGAGAGAGGGAGAGAGAGAGAGAGAGAGAGAGAGAGAGAGATTTTTAGGCAAACCCTATGTTGTCTGATCTCTATTATCATGAGACACCCAGATAATCTCCTACCTGAAAAACCTGGAGGCTACAGGAAGGTCCTCCAAGTCTCCCTCTCCCTCTCTCTCCCTCTCTCCTTCTCTCCCTCTCTCCTTCTACCTCTCTCTCCCTTTCTCCTTCTCTCCTTCTACCCCTCTCTACCTCTCCCTCTCTCCTTCTCTCCTTCTACCTCTCTCCCTCTATCCTTCTCTCCTTCTACCTCTCTCTCCCTCTCCCTCTCTCCTTCTACCTCTCCCTCCTGCTCTCCTTCTACCTCTCTCTCTCCCTCTCTCGTTCTACCTTCCTCTCTCTCCCACTCCCAGCCGCTCTCTGTCTCTCTTTCTCTCTCTCTCTCCCTCTCTACCTCCCATTCTCTCTCTCATCTGAACAACACTCCAGTAGTCATTTTCATCAGCCTCTCTTGTTCAGGTTGTGTTCTGTTAGGCTTACCTCTCTACAGGCATATCTTGTTAAGAGACCCCCACTACACACACACGCACACACACCTTTGGCATGGACGCACACACACATGCACAGACACGCATCTTCACCGCACATACACACACAGTGACAGTGATGGTGTGTTTCCATCGGTGTGTCTGTTATCTGGGAATGGAGGAAGGCTCTAATTAGAGACATTGATGTCTAAAATCAAGGTTCCAAGACGACCGCTTGTTTTCATCCCAAAACACTTAGATGCGACGGAAGCTGGATTTAAGCTTGATTGTGGAATTTAACATATCATTTTGTTGTTCAAAAGCACCAAGAACTTAGCATAAACCGTCATTGTAGCTATTTGCTGTATAAAAGTAAAAAATCTAACAAGATCCATGACAGAGTATAAATACTTGCTAGCACACAGCATGTTGTTGTAAACACTAAAGTGTGAACAGTTAAGAATGACGTTGGATCGTACTGTTTGGTTTCATATTAAATAGCACAGTTTGTTTAATAGCACCTCCTCTTCTTGATAACCCCTAGAGGCCTCTTCAACCTCCTGACCTGTAATAAATGGTGTTACCGAGGGTAAGACCTTATGCGATGGAGGGTAATACAATGGGATTTGATTTAAGTCCAATTATCAAGTTATCTCTGTACAGATGCAAGGTATGTCTGCCTTCCAGCTTGCCTGCCTGCGTGCCTGTCTGTCTACCTGTCTGTCTACCTGTCTGTCTACCTGTCTACCTGCCAGCCTGCCTGCGTGCCTGTCTTCCTGTCTGTCTTCCTGTCTGTCTACCTGTCTGCCTGCGTGCCTGTCTACCTGTCTACCTGCCAGCCAGCCAGCCTGCCTGACTGCTTGTTTGTATGTCTGTATTTCTACCTGCTTGTCTATCTGTCTTTCCGTCTCCCTTCTGCCTGCCTGTCTGTCTGTCTGTCTGCCTGCCTGCCTGCCTGCCTGTCTGTCTGTCTGTCTGTCTGTCTGTCTACCTGTCTACCTGTCTACGTGCCTGCCTGCCTGGCTGCGTGTCTGTCTATGTGCCTTCCTTGGCAGGGTGTTTAGAATGCTGTGGAGCCTCTGTGGGTTAGCAGGGCCATCTCCATCAATCTGCTCCCTCCTAGCCCTCGTGCTCCCCACCACTACCCAGCACGCTTAATCACTGACTCTAATTAGCAATAATTACTCATCCCTGGCTGGGAGAACCCTCCAACCAGGACCCTGAATGTCCCCCTATCACAGAGGAGAGGTTAGGACTGGAGACAGGACTTGAGCAGAATGAGAAAACGGTGGGGGTGGGGGGGGG
>BROE01000018.1:2310944-2337486 GCA_036571765.1 Plecoglossus altivelis | reverse complement strand
AGGGGGCTGGGAGGGGGATAGAGGGAGGCTGGGAGGGGGGAGAGAGGGAGGCTGGGAGGGGTTTTCAGTGGAACTGACAGCACATTCAAGGACTAGGGAGAGACAGGGGAGACAGGGTGATCATCGAGAGATCTGAAGGGTCAAGATTAAGCTGCCTGATAACAGGAGTAAAATGAGCCAATTTTGAAAATGGAGGGAAAAAAGGAAGGCTGGAGGCGAAGGGGGGCAGGCGGAGAGGGGCAGGGCCTGTGTACAGCTCACAGACGATGAGGTAATGCCAGCAGATGACAGCAGCTCACCTGGAAACAGGCATCACACATTACAAAGCTGCAGGTTGAAAAAACAACCGCCTGGGCTTTTAAACATCCCCAAATTGTTCGAATAATAACCACGTAAATACATTAAATGCGTATGGATTGAGTACGTGCATATTCAATAAAGCCAGGCATGGGTGATGAATTTAATTATCACGCAGAAGATGAGACTGTGGATAAACAACTCTGATTTCAGAAATGCAGTTAACCAATCGATAGTGAAAAGAAACGGGGAGAAAAAAAATCTAATTGTGTCCTCATCGACGCGTTTCATTCTCCTCTCTCTCTCTCTTTGGAAAACAGGATGAGAACAGCAGAGATCCTGACGTGGAACTGTTTAGCCGGAGAAAAAAAGACCCTCATTGATTTTCTTTTCCTTTTCCTGTGAGACGAAAGCTATCAGGGAAACTTAATGATGTGGCTGGTAGCCCTGTGTAGCTGTTAGCCCTGTGTAGCTGTTAGCCCTATGTGATTGGTGTGTGGCTGGTAGACGTGTGTGATTGGTGTGTGGCTGGTAGCCCTGTGTAGCTGTTAGCCCTGTGTAGCTGTTAGCCCTATGTGATTGGTGTGTGGCTGGTAGCCGTGTGTGATTGGTGTGTGGCTGGTAGCCGTGTGTGATTGGTAGCCCTGTGTGGTTGGTAGCCCTGTTTGGTTGGTAGTCCTGTGTGGTGGTAGCCTTTTGTGTTTGGTAGCCCTGTGTGGCTGGTAGTCTTGTGTGGTTGGTAGTCCTGTGTGTTTGGTAGTCCTGTGTGATTGGTAGCACTGTGTGATTGGTAGCCCTGTGTGATTGGTAGCCCTGTGTGGTTGGTAGTCCTGTGTGGTTGGTGTGTGTTTGGTAGCCCTGTGTGGTTGGTAGTCCTGTGTGATTGGTAGCCCTGTGTGATTGGTGTGTGTTTGGTAGCCCTGTGTGTTTGGTAGTCCTGTGTGGTTGGTAGTCCTGTGTGTTTGGTAGCCCTGTGTGATTGGTAGTCCTGTGCGATTGGTAGTCCTGTGTGATTGGTGTGTGGCTGGTAGTCCTGTGTGGCTGGTAGTCCTGTGTGTTTTGGTAGTCCTGTGTGTTTGGTAGCCCTGTGTGGCTGGTAGCCGTGTGTTCCAGACCTGAAACCCCTGACGGTGAGCTGGTCTGGCAACTGCACAAACACAGACAGATGCCCTCAGTTTTTTTTTGCTGTTCTTAGTTTAGGTTATTCTTAGACGTTAAGTTGATTACGACTTGTTATTATTCAAATCCTAATTCATATTGTATACATTATTAATGAGAATAATAGCTCGTGTAGGATTAGGACATGGACCTTGGTTGCTGGGAAACTGTCAAGAGAAGCGGGACCAGAGAGTTGTACCTGCGCTTGTCACAACTAGCAAGTACACACACACTTTAGACCCACACACGCATGTGTGAGTCTGTGTGTGTGAGTCTGAGTGTGTCTGTGTGTGTGTGTGTGTGTGTGTGTGAGTAAGTGAGTGTGTGTGTGTGTGTGAGTCTGTGTGTGTGTGTGAGTCGATGTGTGAGTCTGTGTGTGAGTCTGTGTGTTTGTGTGTGTGTGTGTGTGTCAGTGTGTGTGTGTCTGTATGTGTGTGAGTCTGTGTCTGTATGTGAGTCTATGTGTGTGTGTCAGTGTGTGTGTGTCTGTGTGTGTGAGAGTCTGTGTCCGTGTGTGTGTCTGTGTGTGTGTATCCGTGTGTGAGTCTGAGTGTGTCTGTGTGTGTGTCTGTGTCCTTGTGTGTGTGTCTGTGGCTGTGTGTGTGTGTCTGTGTCCGTGTGTGTGTGTCCATATGTGTGTGTGTGTCTGTGTCCTTGTGTGTGTGTCTGTGTCCGTGTCTGTGCGTGTGTCCGTGTGTGTGTGTGTTCAAGTTCAGCCATACATCTGCTCACATATTCAGGGATTTCCATCCTCTTGACATTTACATGTGATGACGGGAGCATTTCCTTAATTAGAGCCTTACCCTCTTTGCTGGAAGAGCGGAGAAAAAGGAGAAGCGAGGACAGTAGATAACCTCTTGTACTCACTAATATCAGTCCTCTGTGTTAAGTTTCTAATTCAACTTTAAGGACGCCATTGACACCGTAGAGTGCACTGTGGGAAAGGATGTGGGCTAGATTTGTATCTTTAAGGCACAACAGCTTGTCGATGGAGCAGTACCCTCAGTTACACATCCATTCTACCCCTTAACAAGACCATCATGCTTACAGGCCTACAGTTAGTTACACATCCATTCTACCCCTTAACAAGACCATCATGCTTACAGGCCTACAGTCAGTTACACATCCATTCTACCCCTTAACAAGGTAACGTTCTTCTAACCCTGCAGGCTATATAACATGAGATCAAGCATGTTCCTCGTGGATACAGGGGAACTAAACCCTCTTGGACAGTTCAACTCTCTGGTTTCATTTAACTCACTCCACTCCTCCCTCAAACGGCTGTTCTTTTGTCTAGTTCACAAATCCGATTTTCTCCTTCTTTTTCTTCTGCTGCGATCCCTTCTGTGTTTGCAGATGTGCGGAGGGTGCGCTCGCCTGCTCCACTGCCCACTAGCCAGCTGATGGCTAATGGTCCGACTCCTAGTTATTTTACGGCTGAGGGACACGTCCACTTTGCATGGCTTTCCTCCTCCGCTCCTCAAACTTGTTCTCAAAGTTGAGAGTGACACAGCTTGAAATATGTACAAGGGAGGGAGGGGGGGGGGCGATTGCGCTCCGTTGGAGAGGAGAGGGTGGGGAGGAGAGGGAGGGTGCGGAAGGAGAGGGGTGTGGGGGGGGGAGAGGCAGGGGACTGGAAGAGCGAGCCCAGATGATGCCGTCGTTTTGTTCTGCAAACACGATTGGGTTCCTTGGCGTGGCCCTCTGCCAGGTCTCCCAGAGATGAGGCTCTACAGAGCGTGTCTCCTCGCAGCTCGGCCTTGTGTTTTTACGGCTTGCTGGTTTTACAGCCAGACCGGCTGCTCAGCGTGGAGACATGGCTTCCCCCCTGCTGGGCCTGCTGCTGGGCCTGCATGGGGAGTAACATGGCCTGTAAGGACAGGGGGGGAGGGGGGGGGGAACAAGGAGAGAAGTCAGGTATCCCTCTCGTTCTCCGTCTCTTCTCTTCTGTCTCTCTCTTTACGTTCTCTTGTCGCTCTCAGTCCCTCACCTCTCTCTCTTTCTCTCTCTCACCTCTCTTACCCTCTCTCTCCCTCACCTCACCTCTCTCTCCCTCCCTCACCTCTCTTACTCTCTCTCTCTCTCTCTCTCTCTCTCTCTCTCCCTCACCTCACCTCACCTCTCTCTCTCTCTCCCTCCCTCCCTCACCTCTCTTACTCTTTCTCTCCCTCACCTCTCTCTCTCTCTACAGTATTTGTGGGTGTCTGTCTGTCACCAATGTTGTCTCAAACTTACGAAAACAACATAAATCCAGGAAACGTTGAAGAGAAAGTCAACGCAGCGTCTTGGCATTCAGCGCTGCGTTCGCTAAAATTAAACCAATCAGGAAACAGGATGAGTCATAGATGTCGCAGTGACAGGAAAGGATGAGGTGTGCTAAGACACTCTCATAAACATATCCGTCACCATGCCAACTGGTACCTACTAATAAAGAAAAGTAGAGAAGGAAAGAAACAAGTTTGGGGTCGTTGGAACGGAGGTGGTTTGAGGACCGCTGTGGGAAGAGCAACCATGTCTTTCCTGCCGTGAACTCTGACCTCCTCCCACATGGAACGATCTGTCTGGCTTTGCTGACTGGTACAAACCAGAACAGAGCCTGAGATGGGATGTTACTTAAGGACAGACCCTTTATAGCGCTCAACTATCTGCTATCTTATCTACATCTCTCTCGTGACTCACGTCCTCTCCCTCTATCTTCTCTCGTGTCCTCTCTCTCCTCTTTCTCCCCTCCCCTTCCTCTTCTCCTTCCCCCCTCCTCTCTGCTTCTCCCATATAGTCTCTCCTCTCCTCCCGTCCTCCCCTCTCGCCTCCTCTCCTCTCCTGTGGTGAACCTGTCTGAAGGAAGCTGGCCTAATAGCTCAGTGTGCACTAATGAGTTTGCAGACTAATTAATGAGACCAGGGGACACCCTGTGGGGCCCCCCCTTCCTCCGAGAAATCCTGGGACTTCTTTAATGAGGGGCCTTGATAACCCTTCAAAGGCAGAATGGGATGCTGCGTGTGTGTGTGAGGGAGTGTGTTTGTGTTTGTGTGTGTGAGTGTGTGTGAGTGAGTGTGTGTGTGTGTGTGAGGGTGTGTGTGTGTGTGTGTAGTGAGTGTGTGTGTGTGTGTGTGTGTGTGTGAGGGTGTGAGTGAGTGAGTGAGTGAGTGTGTGTGTGTGTTAGTGTGTGTGTGTGTGTGTGTGACTGTGTGTGTGTGTGTGAGTGTGCGTGAGTGAGTGTGTGTGTGTGACTGTGCGTGAGTGTTGGGCTCTAATGATGCTCTAGGTAAAGCTCCCTGCAGCTGGAAAAATAAGAAACAATAGAGAGAATAAAAGACAGAGGGGGAGACAGAGGGGTGAGAGCGGGTGAGACAGAGAGAGGGGGGAGGAGGGGTGTAGCGCTGGAGGAAGGGAGTGAAGTGAGTTGAAGAGAAGGATGGTGGAGATGGGAGGAGGAGGAAGAGGTTGACCTCTACTATTGGCTGTTGTTTCCTGTAGGTAGTCTACAGTGTCTGCACTCTGCCAATCAGAGAGCACCTTCCTCGATCGCTTCCTCTCCCCTCCCTCCGTCACATCTCTCCTGGTCTCCCTTTATCTCTCCGTGTCTTTCTCACCTCTCTCTCCCTTTCTCACCTCTCTCTCTCTCTCCATTCCTTCAGCTCTCCCTCTCTTCACCCCTCCGTGTCTCCCTCTCTTCACCCCTCCGTGTCTCCCCCTCTTCACCCCCCTGTGTCTCTCTCTTCACCCCTCTGTGTCTCCCTCTCTTCACCCCTCCGTGTCTCCCTCTCTTCACCCCTCCGTGTCTCCCTCTCTTCACCCCTCTGTGTCTCTCTCTTCACCCCTCTGTGTCTCCCTCTCTTCACCCCTTCGTGTCTCTCTCTCTTTACCCCTCTGTGTCTCTCTCTCTTCACCCCTCCGTGTCTCTCTCTCTTCACCCCTCGGTGTCTCCCTCTCTTCACCCCTCCGTGTCTCCCTCTCTTCACCCCTCCGTGTCTCTCTCTCTTCACCCCTCTGTGTCTCCCTCTCTTCACCCCTTCGTGTCTCTCTCTCTTTACCCCTCCGTGTCTCTCTCTCTTCACCCCTCTGTGTCTCTCTCTTCACCCCTCCGTGTCTCTCTCTCTTCACCCCTCCGTGTCTCCCTCTCTTCACCCCTCCGTGTCTCTCTCTCTTCACCCCTCTGTGTCTCCCTCTCTTCACCCCTCCGTGTCTCCCTCTCTTTACCCCTCCGTGTCTCCTGCGATACAACAGCAGACTTCTGGCGATCAGACTAGTGTTGTTAGCTGGACTCAGACAGAGCTGTCTTTTATCTGAGTCGGTGTTCTAGTACCTTCTGTCGGGGCCCCAGGAGGGAGGGGGCTCTGGAACAGGACCAGGATGCATTCTGGCATGTCCAGAAAGGCCAGGGTGTGAATAACGGTTTTGGACATATGGACGCGTGTCAGAGTCGACAAGGATGGAGGTCGTGATTTGTCTTGTTTCATTGGATTACATTAAGCAAGCCTCTCTTCATCTCCTAGTAGACATCACAGGCCTTTTCCCATCTGGCAGCAAGCTCTCTCTCTCTCTCTGTACATATATATTTATTTATATATATATTTTTATATTTGTATCATTTCCATCTATCTCACACTCTCTCGTTATCTTCTCTCGCTCTCGGTATTTTCTCTCTTTAACCTTCCTCATTCTCATCCCTCTTTCCTCTCGCTGTATCTCTCTTCCGTCTCTCTCCATCTCTCCCTCCACGGGCGCATGTACAGCCCTCGGTGACACGGCCTATAAAAAGAGCCGTACAAATAAGACTTGACGAGACGCGATGCGTCGGCCGTCTCTTCCTCGGCGCCGCGAGCCTCGTCCCTCCGCAGGTACGCTGCTCAGGTACGCTGCTTAGGTGGCTGCTGCCTCTTGCGGCCGAGCCAACCAACCAACCAGCCAACCAACCAACCAACCAACCAACCAACCAGCCAACCAACCAACCAACCAACCAACCAACCAACCAGCCAACCCGCCGCTCGGTAAACAAGCGCATCCTTCTATTTCGATCCCTCCGTTCGGCCGCAGTGTTTTCCAGCGTGACAGTGATGCCTGCCACGCTGCCTGTGGCTCCTGTCAGAACTAACATGGCTTAATTGACTGTCAGCGAATGATCCTGTCAGACAACACGAGGAAGAGAGGACGTTCCATCTGTGAGCCGCCGCCACGGCGACAGCATCAATCTGTTGCTACGGGGACGAGCCAGGATGAGGCACTGCCCCTAAAAAAAGTCGGAATTACAGGAAAGTACCTCGGGCACCGTGCGTGCTAACACTTGCTGACGAACACCGATGCACACACTCACACACACACACACGCACACACACACGCACACACACACACACACACTTGTAGGGAGGGACACATGAGGTTAATTAATACACACCTAATAGGCACACATACACACCTTATGCTTTTGTTATAAACACACACACCCACAGTCAAGCTGGCATACAGAACAACAAAGCATGCATGCTAGCTACTGCTGTCACATTCCTGTGGCCTGTCTCCCCTGAGTGAAGTTTTAGCAAACAATCAGAACAGTCCAGACTGTCTTCTTAGAAGCTCTTCTGTCTGTCATTCTCTCTCTCTGTCTCTCTGTTTCTCTCTCCCTCCCTCTCTGTCTCTCTCTCTCTCTCTGTTTCTCTCTCCCTCCCTCTCTGTCTCTCTCTTCCTCCCTCCCTCTCTCCCTCTCTCTCTGTCTCTCTGTTTCTCTCTCTCTCCCTCCCTCTCTGTCTCTCTCTCTCTGTCTCTGTCTCTCTCTCTCTCTGTCTGTCCATACATCTCTAAGTCTCTCTTCCTCCCTCCCTCTCTCCCTCTCTCTCTGTCTATATATCTCCATGTCTCTCTCCCTCTCTTTCTCGCTGTGAGGTGTTTTCAGCACTCCAGCTCTTCCTAATCTGATTAAATATTTAGATGCTCGTCTTTGAATGCACTGTGGTGCAGAGCGAGGAGCGAGGGAGGGGAGTAGGGAGGGTGGAAAGAGGGAGGATAGGGAGGGAGGGAAGGAAGGAAGGAGGGAGAAAGGGAGGAGAGGAGCAAGGGAGGAGAGGAGCGAGGGAGGAGAGGAGCTAGGGAGGAGGGGAGCGAGGGAGTTATCCAGGGAGGAGACGCTGGTGCACATATGGTCGTCACAGATAGCAGCTTACCTCTTCTTTGCATGTGAGACTTTCACCACCTGTCAATCAAGAAGACAGGGGGGCGGGTGCGTGTGTGAGGTGGGGGTGGTTATGGTGAGGAATAGGAAGGAGGGGAGGAGAGATGAGTGGACAGGAGGGAGGAGGGGAGAGGAAAGAAGAGGAGAGAGGAGGGGAGAGGAGTGGAGGAGGGGACGGAAGGAGAGAGGAGGGAAGAGGAGAGAAGAGGAATGGAGGAGAGAAGAGGAGGGGAGGAGAGAGGGAGGGAGAGGAGGGGAGGGGAGAGGAGGGGAGAGGAAAGAAGAGGAGAGAGGAGAGAGGAGGGGAGAAGGGAAACCATGGAAGGCTTGAAGTCTGTTATATGATACTGGTGTCAGAGATGTAGGGAGACTGAGAGAAAGAGAGGGAAAAAGAGAGGGAAATGTATTTTGTGAGTAACACGGCTCCACATGTTCCCCATGTTTACGCATATCACTGTGTTAACTTTCAATGTTTATGTCAAGTAAGTACATCTTTTTCATAAAAACTGACTTTCTAAAAAAACCATTGCCTTTTTCAATCCAATTAAGTGTCATTCTGTGGTGATACTTTGTGACAACATGCTAATTAGTGATTTTAAAAACCATTTTCCAGCCCTTTCTGTTTCATCCGAGCGTTTTTAGACAGTGTGTGGGTAGTGCAGCTCTCTGAAGACACCAATGCGTTTTTGATGTGTTTGGCTGCCTGGTATTCTACACCACCTGTAATGAGGAGACAGAGGGAGGGAGGGAGAGAGGGAGGGAGGAGGGAGGTGGAGAGATGGAGGGAGGGAGGGGGAGGAAGGGAGAGAGAGGGGGAGAGAGGGGGAGAGAGTGATGAGAGGGAGTAATATGGAGAGGGAGAAGGGTGAGAGGGAGGGAGGAGGGAGGGAGAGGAAGGGAGAGAGAGGGTGGAAGAGGGAGAGAGTGATGAGAGGGAGGAATAGGGAGAGGTAGAAGGGTGAGAGGGAGGGAAAGAAAGGGAAAAGAGAGAGAGATGGTCGACTAAGTGTGCAGTGTGTGTGTGTGTGTGTGTGTGTGTGTGTGTAAGTGACTGTTTGAGCTGCTGACAGAGATGGAGTGTGAAAAGCCGTCTTCCTGTCCTACACACTTCTCTCAGCAACACTCACTGCTCACACTGAGAGAGAGAGAGAGAGAGAGAGGGAGAGAGACACAGAGAGAGAGAGAGACAGAGAGACGCAGAGGGAGAGAGAGAGAGAGGGAGAGACAGAGGGAGAGAGAGAGACAGAGGGATAGAGAGAGAGAGAGGGAGAGAGAGACAGAGAGAGAGATAGGGAGAGAGACAGAGAGAGAGGGAGAGAGAGACAGAGAGAGACAGAGGGAGAGAGAGACAGAGAGAGAGAGACAGGACAGGCTGTCAGAGATCTAGACAAGCAGGGCTGGAAGAGAAACCGTCAGCATGGCATGGAGACAGGAGACAGTAAGAAATGCAAGTTTGGTTTTGCCCAGCAGTGGCCCTTCATACTCATCCTCACCCCCAGCCTCACCCCCAGCCTCACCCCAGCCTAACCTCAACCTCATTCCCAACCTCACCCCCAGTCTTACTCCCAGCCTCACCCCAACCTCATTCCCAGCCTCACCCCCAGCCTCACTCCAACCTCACCCCCAGCCTCACATCTGCCTCACCCCAACCACACCCCCAGCCTCACTCCAACCCCACACCTGCATCACCCAACCTCACCCCAGCCTCACTCCAACCTCACTGCCAGCCTCACTAACAACCTAACCCCAGTCTCATCTCAGCATCATCCTCAGCCTCACCCTCACCCCAGCCTCACTCCAACCTCACTGCCAGCCTCACTAACAACCTAACCACAGTCTCATCCCAGCATCATCCCCAGCCTCACCCTCAGCCTCACCCTCAGCCTCACCCTCAGCCTCACCCTCAACCTCAACCTGAGCCTCACCCTCAGCCTCACCCTGAGCCTCAGCCCAGCAGAAGACAGGAAGGTTCTCCAGTGTTCAGGAGCAGCTCTGCCAGACAGGCTGATTAATGTCCCCAGCCTCTCTCCACCAGGTTATCCCTCTGGTGTCAGAACTAAGTGGACCCAAGACAATAAGAAACAGTCACTCTCCTGCGCATCCCCCAGACACACACACACACACACGCACACACACGCACGCGCACGCACACACACGCACACGCACACACACACGCGCACACGCACACACACACGCACACACACACACACATACACACACACACATACACACACACACACACACACACACCTTTCTAAATCTCACTCTTTCTTTATTACCCTCATTCATGAAAGGTCAGGGTGGAGTCTTGTGTGTGTGTGTGTGTGTGTGCATGTGTGTGTGTGTGTGTGCGTGTGTGGTGCGTGTTCGGTGTGCGTGTCGTGTGTGTGTGTGTGTTACCTGTTTGTGTGTGAGTTAAGTTGTGGCGCCACACACTCTGCCAGAATGTGTCAGCTCTCTAAAAAGACCAGCGCGACTCTGGAATGTTTCAGGATGTGATGCTACGCCCGGGCATCAACGAGTCCACACGGATCTACGACGTAGAACCTACTCTAATATAATAAAACCGTGCGCTTTCCGAGCCCCGCGCCGTGTAGCTCCAATCGTCCTTACATCAGTCGACGTGCCTCCTCACCTCAGTCAGAGATGGCTGCCTAGTCATTGGATGGTGTGTGTGCGTGGTGTGTGCGTTGTGTGTGTGTTGTGCGTGTGCCCGACACGTATGTGCGTCGCCGTGTTTCAGCATGTGTTTGTGTGTGCGTGAGGTGTGTTGTAGTGTGTGTGTGTGTGTGGCCGTGTGCGTCGTGCATGTGTGCATGTTGTGTGTGTGTGTGTGTGTGTGGTGCTGCAGCAAATGAGAAGACCCAGCTCTGGGCGTCAGCCGCGATTAGGCATTAAGGCACCTTCAGTGGGTCAAAGTATTCGAGTAATGTTCAATAACTAATATTGGATCCCTTCGTACCGTCATTAATACGCGAACACTTTGCATGGTCTTTAACATATACACCACAATAGAGATCTCTGTCTGTCTGTCTGCTCTGTCTGTC
This sequence comes from Plecoglossus altivelis, assembly GCA_036571765.1. Classification (NCBI taxonomy): domain Eukaryota; kingdom Metazoa; phylum Chordata; class Actinopteri; order Osmeriformes; family Plecoglossidae; genus Plecoglossus; species Plecoglossus altivelis. The sequence goes on along the minus strand of BROE01000018.1, from coordinate 2,326,818 downwards.
TGTCGTGTTCCTTCCTCTCAGAAAAACATGGAGAACCACGTAGATAAGAGGGTAGAAATGACTGTTTTGATGACTTCTAACACTGAAGGGGGGAAAACCTACAGGGTGGGGAGGGGAGGCACCTTAACTCCAGCGGAGAAGAGAGATGAAGTGGAGGGGAGTGGAAAGTTAAAAGGTTACTGTATATTTATGGATGTGAAGTAGGTTTGACAGAGTAGTTTAACGGTAACAGTGTGATGTGTGTGTGTGTGTGTGTGCTGTATGTGTCATGTGTGTGTGTGTGTGCGTGTCAGTGTGCGGTGTGTGTGGTGTGCATGTGTCTGTGTGGGGTGTTTGTGTGCAGTGTTTGTGTGCATGTGCATGTGTGTGTGTGTGTGTGTGTGTGTGCGTGTAAAAGACAGTCTGGGCGTCACGCATTGGCAAATCAGGGGAATATTGAGTAAGTCAATAATAATATTGATTCCCTTCGAGTATTAATAGAACATTATGTAAAATAACCACAAATAGAGATTCTGTCTGTCTGTCTGTCTGTCTGTCTGTCTCTCCCTTCCTCTCAGAAACATGGAGAACACTGTAGATAAGAGGGTAGAAATGACTGTTTTGATGACTTCTAACACTGAAGGGGGGAAAACCTACAGGGTGGGGAGGGGAGGCACCTTAACTCCAGCGGAGAAGAGAGATGAAGTGGAGGGGAGTGGAAAGTTAAAAGGTTACTGTATATTTATGGATGTGAAGTAGGTTTGACAGAGTAGTTTAACGGTAACAGCTATAACAGCTGTGTGACCCTTAACCCTTTGCTGGGTGATATATCCTTCCAGGAAAGCTACGCTGATTATGATATTGTTCCGTTTTCATCTCCATAGAAACGGCACTTAATTCAGCATTGTTTTGACCTACGGGGAGGTAGTTGCTAGGGGGTTAGATCGCTGTTGCTAGGGAGGTTTGGTGTGAGGAGAGTTTTTTTTCAATCAAAACCAAATACATACGTAATGTTTATATATAAATATATAAATTTAGTAAGTTTGGTAGTAGCAGGCGATGGAACCCTCTAAAGGGTTTGTTAGAGTTGAGTGTTCTTAGGGATGTCAGGACTAAAAACATTCGTACCCGTACAATTATAATTAGCCCCAACGCAGCACATCTAGACTGGTGACAGGTAGCTAAGATCGGATGTGTTCATTTTACGAGGTGCCTTTGTAAAGAAGCAGACACGCATTAGAGCGTTCTTTAACTGGCCGCTGAATTACTGATGTGCTTTTCAAGTCATCAATCCGCTGTGGTATTAGTAGCCTACGTCACAGCAAAGCAACGATTCAATAAGTCAACTAAACCTGCAAGCGAACGCCACAAGGATTGCAGAGTCAAGATTTTGGGTGTTTTCCTTTCTTTGCTAACGTTGCGTTTAATGTTATTTCGACGTGTCATATTGGGAATTGTTTTGGTACGAAGATAAGATAGCGAGCTCTTTTTAGATCAAAAGTCCCGCTGGAGTAGTTTGGCTCTTTGAAGGTCTACATTAGAGACATCCCTCTCTCATGAGCAGTCTACATGCTACACACGCATGGTTGAAGAGGCACTCTCAAACTGCCACTTTGCTTCTTTTACATGACGTTAACACTGATCGTGCAAATCCATTATTATTTTACAAGTCCAAAGGTTCAGAATTCAAGTTATTTTTCCTCCTTTGATTTTTTATAAGACGTGGCTGTGGAATGGTTTCACTACAGCACTGGGGCAGTGAGGAGTCAGTGTAGCTCTGTGTTTACTAATGGGTATAGCCCTCGTTTAGTTTGGCGAGCTTGATGCGTACGCATCCAATCACCTTCTCCACATGACCCCAGAGCAGGGGAGCTACATATCGTTTCTCATCCACGTCTTTGAACAACCAGCCGGCAGTTTCACTTTCTGCCCGTCAGACGATGTCCCGGGTATTGAATACACCACCAACAGTTTACCGTCATGCGTGATGCTACGAGTGGTTTTTACATTGGTAAATAGAAATACTGGCATCTACCTCCATTGATACTACTAACCCTCAGCCTCTGCCATGGACAAACATACCTCACTGTCTATCTCACTACGTGTTGCTCAGACGACATTTCCATTCTCAAGTTGGGCTAGCCACTTCAGCCATGCTTACGGCTGGGCTAGCCACTTCAGCCATGCTTACGTCTGGGCTAGCCACTTCAGCTATGCTTACGGCTGGGCTAGCCACTTCAGCCATGCTTACGTCTGGGCTAGCCACTTCAGCCATGCTTACGGCTGGGCTAGCCACTTCAGCCATGCTTACGGCTGGGCTAGCCACTTCAGCCATGCTTACGGCTGGGCTAGCCACTTCAGCCATGCTTACGGCTGGGCTAGCCACTTCAGCCATGCTTACGGCTGGGCTAGCCACTTCAGCCATGCTTACGGCTGGGCTAGCCACTTCAGCCATGCTTACGGCTGGGCTAGCCACTTCAGCCATGCTTACGGCTGGGCTAGCCACTTCAGCCATGCTTACGGCTGGGCTAGCGACTTCAGCCATGCTTACGTCTGGGCTAGTGACTTCAGCCATGCTTACGTCTGGGCTAGCGACTTCAACCATGCTTACGTCTGGGCTAGCGACTTCAACCATGCTTACGTCTGGGCTAGCGACTTCAACCATGCTTACGTCTGGGCTAGCGACTTCAACCATGCTTACGTCTGGGCTAGCCACTTCAGCCATGCTTACGGCTGGGCTAGCGATCTAAGCCGCGATGCGACGACACGCTAGCTGTGCTAACTGTGTTTGGAGTCGCGTGTTTGCGTTTTGTGTCTATGAGAGCCAGAGTGTGGAGAGGAGGGGAAGGGGAGGGGGAGAGGGATCGGGAGGAGAGACGGGGAGAAGGAGAGAGAGAGAAAGAGACGCAGAAGTAGGGACGGAGAGAGGAGAACGCGTTGCAGCGGGTTTTTGAAGCCCTCCTGCGTGGAGCGATCTCCAAGCGGAAAAGGACGATCTGTGAGAGGAAATGATAAGATGAGGGCAACAAGTACAGTTCTCTCTCTCTCTCTCTCCCTCTTCTCTTCCTCTCTTCTCTCACCACTCTCTCTCTCCTCTCTCTCCTCTCTTCTCCTCAGTCTCTTCTCTCTCTCTCTCACTCAGCACTTCTCTCTCTCTCTCTCACACTCTCTCTCTCACACTCTCTCTCTCTCAACACACACTCTCTCTCTCTCTCTCTCTCTCTCACACACCACCTCTCTCTCTCTCCCTCTCTCTCCCTCTCTCTCTCTCTTCTCCTCCTCATCTCTCTCTCTCTCTCTCTCACACTCTCCTCTTCTCTCACACACTCTCTTCTCTCTCTCTTAACCACTCTCTCTCTCTCACAGCTCTCTCTCTCTCTCACACACTCTCTCTCTCTCTCGCTCTCTTCTCTCTCACACACACTTTCTCTCTCTCCTCTCTCTCTCTCGCACCTCTCTCTTTCTCTCGCTCTCCACACGACACTCTCTCTCTTTCTTCTCTCTCTCTCTTCTTCTCCTCTCACACTTCCTTCTCCTCTCTCTCTCCTCATACTCTCTCTCTCTCTCTTTCGCTCTCCCTCTCTCTCTCTACTCCTCCTTCTCTCTCTTCTCCCTCTCTTCTCACACTCTTCTCTCTCTCCCTCCCTCTCTCTCTCTCTCTCTCCCTCTCTCACACTCTCTCTCTCCTCTCTCGTCTCTTCCCTCTCTCTGCTCTCTCTCTCCTCTCCTCTCTCTCTCCCTCTTCTTCTCTCTTCTCCCTCCTCTGCCTCCTCTCTCTCTTCTCCTCTCTCTCTCTCTCTCTCTCCTCTACTCTCAAGCACCTCTCTCTCTTCCTCCCTCTCTCTCTCATCTCTCTCTCCCTCTCTCTCTCTCTCTTCTCCGCTCCCCCCTCTCTCTCTCTCCTCTCTCTTCTCTCTCCTCTCTCTCACACTCATCTTCTCTCCCTCTCTCTCCTCTCTCTTCTCTCCCTCTCTCTCTCTCTCTTCTCTCTCTCTCTTCTCCTCCCCTCTCTCTCTCTCTCTCTCTCTTTCCACACTCTCTCTCTCCCCTCCTCTCTCTCTCTCTGCTCTTCTCCCTCCTCTCCTCTCTCTCCTCTCCCTCTCTCTCTCTCTCTCTCCCAACCCTGCATGCTGAGACCTGGCAGAGCCGGAGGGGAATTCATGTGAAGAGCCGAGGCGATCTCAGCCGTGCTACCTCAGCATTCGCTCTCTCCTCTTCTAATACATACGTACCTTTTCCTCACCTGTGAAGACATCGGTTTGTGGCACGATCGCACAGCGTTTGACTCCCAAACGTCAGTCGCTGACAAACGTACTCACAACTCCCCCTTTCCTCCTCTCCTCGCCCCGTTGGACCAATAGGAGCGCGTCTTTGCGGCGTGCCGAGTCTTCAGGAAGGCCTACAGCAGCTTGCTTTCCAACAACCTCCACTGCTCTTCTGCCAACACCACCTTCAGACTCTCATGGGTGCCGTGGCCACGTTCCTACAGATGAAACGGACTTTCGTTCGTTTCCAACATGAAAAAGATCCAAAGGTGTCTATCGACCCGACTAACCCGTTCTCCCTGATGAGCCGGTACGCCTGGTGTTTCAAACTGGCTGTTTTTTCCTCTGTTTTTGAGATGAAAACAACAACAAAGAACAATGTCTTTCCTCCTCCTCTGAATGCAGAGATGAACATCATCTGTGTTTCACAGAAACGGATGTTTCTTCGTTCTTCTAAACCATGGTCTTTCTGCTAATTAGCCGAATCCCTTCCACTCCAACACACTCTGATCTTCCTGCACGCTAATTGCGATTATTTACACAATAAAGGTTTATATCTATTTATAGCCCCTGTCCTCCTCCTCTCCAGATTTCTGCTGTGCGCTGTTAATAAGGAGGAAGGGGAAATTATTATTTTTTTAGCTCTTCATCATTACCGTCAGCCTTGAAGTGGCGCGTTCCTCCTCCTCACCATGCTAATGCCGTAGATGTAATCGGTGGGTAATTGTAAAACACTTGATGTGCGACTGTGCTGGTGGTGGAGGAGGGGAGCAAGGGGAAGCTCTCCTGAATGGAGAGGGCAGATACAGATGTGGATGCATGGCCCTCTGGAGATGGGGGGGAGAGAGGGGAGGAGATGGAAGGGTCAGGAAGGAAAATGGACAGGAGGGGAGGCGGAGGAGATGGGGGAAGTGGAGGAGAAGGGAGGTGGAGAAGAGGGAGGGGTGGAGGAGATGGAGATAAGGAAAGGGGATAAGTGTGAGAAACAGAGAGATGAGAAAGAGAGAGAGAGAAGACAGAGAGAGAGAGAGAGATGAGAGAGAGAGAGGAGAGAGAGAGAAGAGTCGCTTTCTGGCAGCAAAACAGCACTTGATCTTTAGTGGCAGGTGTCCACATGACGCTCACACATCCTCCTTCAGAAAATAGGGTCTCAGGCTGTCGCTACCACTTCCTTCTGACCAGACCCTCCCTCACAGAGAGAGAGAGAGAGAGAGAGAGAGAGAGAAGGGGGGAGAGGAGAGAAGAGGCTAAGAGAGGAGAGACATAGAGAGGAGAGAGAGAGAGAGGGAGAAGGGGGGAGAGGGAGAGAGAGAGGTAGAGAGAGAGGTAGAGAGAGAGGGAAGAGAGAGAGGGAGAGAGAAGATGGGAGGGGAGGGAGGGAGGGAGAGGAGGGAGAGAGAGAAAGTAGGGAGGAGAGAGAGGGAGGGAGTAGGGAGGGAGTGGGAGGAGAGAGAGGGAGGGACCCGCGAGCGAAGAGAGAGAGAGGAGGAAGTAGGAGAGAGAGAGGGAGGGAAGAGGAGGAGAGGAGGGAAATAGGAGGAGAGAGAGAGGGATAGAGAGGGAGGAGAGGAGAGAAGAGTGAGAGACAGAGAGAGAGAGAAGAGAGAGAGAGAGAGAGGGAGGGAGATACTGTGGATGTACCTGGGTACCTGGGTGTGTGTGAGCGTGTGTGTGTGTAACTGCCTGTGTGTCTAAGACGTACATGTTAGTGTTTCAGATGTGTCCTTATATTAGCAGTAAAACCAATTAGAAGCATGTTTAATGCACAGCAGGATGGGAAAGGCCTTGAAGGAGACTCCTGTGTGTGTTTGTCAAGGTCAAAACATTACACATCTACACAACCACAGACTCATCTCTCCTCCTCTCCCTTCCTCTCCCTCTCTCCTCCTCTCCCTTCCTCTCTCGTCATCTCTCCTCCTCTCCCTTCCTCTCTCTCCCTCTCTCCTCCTCTCCCTTCCTCTCTCGTCATCTCTCCTCCTCTCCCTTCCTCTCTCTTCCTCTCTCTTCCTCTCCCTTCCTCTCTCTTCCTCTCCTCCTCTCCCTTCCTTTCTCTTCCTCTCTTTTCCTCTCCCTTCCTCTCTCTTCCTCTCTCCCTCTCCTCCTCTCCCTTCCTCTCTCTTCCTCTCCTCCTCTCCCTTCCTTTCTCTTCCTCTCTTTTCCTCTCCCGTCCTCTCTCTTCCTCTCTCCCTCTCCTCCCCTCCCTTCCTCTCTCTTCATCTCCTCTCTCCTCATTTCTAAGACTAGGATCTAAAACGCTTCTCACAATCAATGTCTGATATTTCAATTACTGGAATTGGAACAGTTCTAAATGGTTCTAGTTAGTGTTTGTGAGTGTCTGTGTTTCATAATCAGATATTCACTCTGTGTGTGTGTGTGTGTGTGTGTGTGTGTGTGTGTGTGTGTGTGTGGGTGTGTGTGTGTCAGAAGGTGTCCATGCAGAGTGGCCTGTTGAGTGGATGTGTGTGGACAGCTTGCATAGTGCTGTCATTAACGCCATAATTCACATTTAGTGTGTTTGCTGTAACAGGGCGGGCAGCTGTCACCTGGTCTGCCCAGCTGGTCACCCCTATCCCTGCATGTGCAGGCATGTATGGATATATGTGGGTGACAGGGCTGTGTGTGTGTGCTCTGTGTGTGCTGTGTGTGTGTGCTGTGTGTGTGCTGTGTAGGTGCTGTGTGTGTGCTCTGTGTGTGCTGTGTGTGTGTGCTGTGTGTGTGTGCTGTGTGTGTGTGCTGTGTAGGTGTCTGCAGGGGGCTCTGTGTAAGAGAGACAAGGATGTAACGTTTCGGACGCAAAGCACATTTTATGTAGTCGTTTTCGGTTTCAGACTGGTGAAAGAGCAGAGAGAGCAGCCATAGAGCAGCCATAGAGCAGCTATAGAGCAGCTATAGAGCAGCTATAGAGCAGCTATAGAGCAGCTATAGAGCAGCTGGCCTCAAAGTGTTTTGATTTCAGTCTCATTCAATCACATGACCGGAGAAAAGTTCGTTTGATTTTGGATATTTAACAGACATTCTGCATCAGCATATTTCTGGTATCAGTCTAAAGTTTTGAAAGTTTGAAAGATGTATATTTTGAAAAGTTGAAATTTGTCCCTCGACAAAAAAGTTTTGAAGAGAAAGTTTTGAAAGGTTGAAATAATATTTTAGAAAAACAAAAGTTTTGAAAGGTTGAAAAAATACTTTTCCATTTGTCGATTTTATTCTCAATTTATTTACTTAAATATTTCAAACGATAGCGATCATGGCGTGTAAATTCTTTTAAGTTTCTGATAATAACAGTTAATTTTTTGTCTGCGGTGTTGTTTTGGGAGAAGTTTTAAGAGGGTGTACTTTGCCAAATAAAAAGTTCAAATTATACTAGACACTAAGACATTTTCAGTTTTGGCCCAGAAATGTCATTTTAGTTTAGTTTCAGTTCATCACTAAACATAGAAAGAAGGTTTGAAAGAGGGTGATTAAGTATGTAAGCAAGCAAAGTTTAAAAGTTCATTGTCTGTCTTAAGATATCACAGGGTTTACACTCACACACACACACACACACACACACACACACACACACACACACACACACACACACACACACACACTCACACACACACACTCACACACACATACACACACTCACAAACACTCACATACATACACACACACAAACACTCACATATATACACACTCACACACACACACACTCACACTCACATACACACACTCACAAACACTCACATACATACACACTCACACACACACACACTCACACTCACATACACACACTCACAAACACTCACATACATACACACACACACACACACACACAAACACTCACATACATACACACACACACACACCCACACAAACACTCACATACATACACACACACACACACACACACAGAGTTAATACTTCCACCTCTCCACTTTCTAGTGAGAACACTAGACCTGAGAGACAAATATTCTGATAGACAGTGTGTGTGTGTGTGAGTGCCTGTGTGTGTGTGTGAGTGCCTGTGTGTGTGTGCCTGCCTGTGCGTGCGTGTGTGTTTGTGAGTGCCTGTGTGTGTGTGTGCTTGTGTGTGTGTGTGAGTGCCTGTGTGTCTGTGTGTGCCTGCCTATGTGTGTGTGAGTGCCTGTGTGTGTGTGCCTGTCTGTGTGTGCTTGTGTGTGTGTGACTGCTTGTGTGTGTGAGAACCTGCGTGTGTGTGTGTGCCTGCCTGTGTGTGTGTGAGTGCCTGTGTGTGTGTGTGCCTGTCTGTGTGCTTGTGTGTGTGAGAACCTGCGTGTGTGTGTGTGCTTGTGCGCGTGTGTGTGGGTGCCTGTGTGTGTGTGCCTGCCTGTGTATGTGTTGGTGCTTGTGTGTGTGTGAGAACCTGCGTGTGTATTTGTGTGTGTGCTTGTGTGCATGTGCCTCCCTGTGTGTGCGTGTGTTTGCCTGCATGCATTGAGATTCATCCTAGACAAGGGCGGCAGTGTTAATGGCGCTGCTCTGTAAAATGACCCCCATATCCTTTTCTCTCTACATTTCCACCCAGCCTTTCTCTCTGTCAGCACAGTGTGTCTGTGTGTGTGTGTATGTGTGTGGGTGAGTGTGTGTGCATGTGAGCATGTGCGTATGTGAGTGAGTGTGTGTGTGTATATGAGTGTGCCTGTGTGTGTGTCTGTGCGTGGGTGGGTGTGTGTATATGTGGGGGGGTGTCTGTGAGTGAGGGTGTGTGTTGGTGTGTGGTGGTGTTTGTATGTGAATGTGTGTGTGGGTGGGTGGGTGTGTGTCTGTTTGTATGTGTGGGTGTGTGTATGTGAGTGCGTGTGTGGGTGGGTGGGTGGGTGTGGTTGTGTGTATTTGTGGGTGTGTGTACCAACAGCATATTGCGTATGTGTATCTAAGTGAGTGTTTTCGTGTGTAATTGTGTTTGTTTGGATCTGTGGGGCGTGTGCTTTGTGGGTGTGTTTGTTTGGATCTGTGGGGCGTGTGCTTTGTGGGTGTGTTTGTTTGCGTGTTTGTTCGTCTCGTGTGTCTTTGTACTTGTTTTCAGGTGACCTCAGTTTGTAGGATGACCTGTCGATGTCTGTTAGCCTTGTCTGAGTGTGTGTGTCTGTGTGTCTGTCTGTGTGCGTGTGTATACGTGAGTGTTTGTCTGTGTGTGTGTCTATGTCTGTGTGTCTGTCTGTGTGCCTGTGTATAGGTGTGTGTCTGTCTGTGTGCCTGTGTGTGTATATGTGTGTGTGTGTCTATGTCTGTGTGTGTGTCTGTTGTGCATGTGTATACATGTGTGTGTGTGTGTGTGTGTGCGTGTGTATACGTGTGTGTCTGTGTGTGTGTCAGTTGTGTATGTGTATACATGTGTGTGTGTGTCGGTGAGAGAGCCGCTGACCCCTTAGAGAAAACATACACTATCCACAACAACATAGACCGTGCTTCCTTTTCCTGCCATTTTTTTTTTTCCCCCCCCCCCCAAAAAAGAAAAAAAAGGTGGAGTACCCCAGTTGCAGGTTAGTTCTGTCATCCACACTGTCCCCCCCACCCCCCTCCCCCCTCCCAGATCGGTCAAGTGGTGCCGTGTCATCAAGCCAGCCAGCCAACTACCCAGTCGCTAGCTAACCACCCAGCCAAGAAGCAAGGTAGCTTGTCAGTCAACCAGCTAGCTAGCCAGTCATCCCAGTAGCATGCTAGCCAGTCATCCCAGTAGCATGCTAGCCAGTCATCCCAGTAGCATGCTAGCCAGTCATCCCAGTAGCATGCTAGCCAGTCATCCCAGTAACATGCTAGCCAGTCATCCCAGTAGCATGCTAGCCAGTCATCCCAATAGCATGCTAGCCAGTCATCCCAGTAGCATGCTAGCCAGTCATACCAGTAGCATGCTAGCCAGTCATTCCAGTAGCATGCTAGCCAGTCATCCCAGTAGCATGCTAGCCAGTCATCCCAGTAGCATGCTAGCTAGTCAGGCTGTTGTCTGAATTATCAATCACAGTCTCAGTCTCTGTGTGTCTGATGTGAGCTCTGCACACACACTGCAAGGAAAGATAGACCCTGTTCACATTGCTTTAAAATACTCTGACACACACTAATACACACACACACACACACACACACACACACACACACACACACACACACACACACACACACACTGCTGCTTTCATCCTTCATACCCTTGGGTGTCCTGTGTGTCTTGTTCCAGGTCAGTTATCCACTGTATACTCTGTGTGTGTACGTGTGTGTGTGTGTGTGTGTGTGTACGTGTGTGTGTATGTGTGCGGGCACATTTGTGTCAGTGAGAAAATTAGCTTGTATCTGAGAAGTTGGAGTATGTGTGTGCGTGTGTGATAGATTGTGTGTGTGTGTGAGCATGCGTGTGTGAGTGTGTATGTGTGTGTGAGCGTGTGTAGTGCATGGAATAAAGCAAACAGCTGTGTTACCAGCTGCCCTTTGACCTAGGAAGTCCTGTTATCAGCTGACCCATGACCCAGGAAGTCCTTTGTCACCTAGTGTCCACTGCACCTTCTCAGAAGACACACACATGATAATACCTTGCCTGTTACACGGTGTGATCATCTGATATATGATGGCAAACTGCAACTCCTTGTGCTCTGCCAGTGGTAAACACTGATCCATCTGATGCATGTGTGGACATGTGTGTGTTTTGAAGAACCCACACAGGCTTACCTAACTATGATGTAGAGAGAGGGAGAGGGAGGGAGAGGGAGAGGGAGGGAGAGAGAGGGTGAGAGAGAGAGGGGGAGAGAGAGGGAAAGAGAGAGAGCGAGAGAGGGAGGGAAAGGGAGAGGGAGGGAGGGAGGGAGAGAGAGAGAGAGGGAGGGAGAGAGAGGGAGGGAGAGGGAGAGGGAGAGGAAGAGGGAGAGAGAGAGAGAGAGGGATAAAGTGTGATGGAGGTGGAGAGAAGGATGAGGAGGTAGTGGTGGAGAGCAACAGAGAGAGCAGCATAGAGATATAGATAGATGGAGAGGGAGGAAGAGAGGTGGAGAGGAACATAGAATAATTCGTAGATTGAGATGGAGAGGTGGGGAGACAAGAAGGTAGATGATAGGAAGAACCAGGAAGCACTGAGAGAGAGAGAGAGAGAGAGAGAGAGAGAGAGAGAGAGAGAGAGAGAGAGACAGAGAGAGTTGGACAGACAGAGAGAGAGAGTGTGAGAGAGGGAGAGAGAGTTGGATATTGGATAGACAGAGAGAGAGAGAGGGAGAGAGTTGGATAGACAGAGAGAGAGAGGGAGTGAAAGAGAGAGAGTAGGATAGACAGACAGACAGAGAGAGAGAAAGTAGAACAGACAGACAGACAGACAGACAGAGAGAGAGAGAGAGAGAGAGTTGGATAGACTGAGAGAGAGAGGGAGTGAGAGAGCGAGAGTTGGACAGACAGAGAGAGAGAGAGAGAGGGAGAGTTGGACAGACAGACAGAGAGAGAGATATAGAGAGACACACACACCATCCAGCTCCAGCACACACGCACACACGCACACACACAAAACCAGTGTTATAACATGGAGAGAGAGAGAGACCTTGGTACATCAATGCTGTCTCCTCTCTCTGTTTACGTAGCTCTCTCTCGCTCTACCTGTCTATATATATGTATATATCTCTCTCTCCTTTCTGTTTTACCTCTCCTCCCCCTCTATTCACTCGCTCTCTATCTTTCTATCTATACCTTTCCCATTCCTTTCTCTCTATTTACTATCTCTCTCTCTCTCTCTCTCTCTCTCTCTATCTCTCTCTCTCTCCCTCTCTCTCTCTCTCTCTCTCTCTCTCTCTATCTATCTATCTCTCTCTCTCTCTCTCTCTCTATCTCTCTCTCTCTCTTTTTGCATATCAGACACCAGACAGTTCAAAAACACGCCTTTGGCTATAGCTTTTATATTCCATTCCTTTACTTCCATTCATCTCTTTCTGTTTAGTTATGTCTCCCACCTACTATCTCAACCTCCCCCCCTACCCCCACTCCCTCCCTTACTCCCCCTCTCCCTCCCTTGCTCCCTCTCCATCTCCCCCCTTCCATATCTCCTTCTGCTGTTAATCTGCATGTCTAAATCCAGGTCTTGATAGCATGCGAGAACACAAAGTGACTTCATGCAGTTTGAGCTTCGTGTGGGGAAGGATTATCTCCGTGGCGATTGTCAGAGCGCTGTCACTGTAATCACTCTGGGGGAGGGAAGGGGGAGAGCAGAGCTGAGGGGGAGCAGGAGGGTGTTTTAGGGACAAGGAGAGGAGGGTACTGGGGGAGGGGGGGACGGGAGACTCACCCATCTGGACTTGTTGCTATCTGATCTCTGACCTACACTTCTGCAATCAGATCAGCCTGAACATCATGTAAACTCTCTTTGTGCAAACAAACATCATCCTGTAACTAGCTTTCTTGCCTTGTGGCCGGTGTCAGGGAAGTTTACATGGGGAGGGGGAGGGAGGGGGGTCACGTGATTGGCTGAAGGATCGTGTTCAGGCACAAGGACCGTGACGGACTGGTTGTATCCATGGCAACACCTCTCCCTTACTCTCCATCACTTTCTCCACCCCTCTTTAATTCTCTGTACCTCTTTAAGAAGGAAAGAAAGAGAGAGACAGAGAGGGAGGGAGAACAGGGAGAGAGAGAGAGGGAGGACAGGGAGAGAGAGAGAGGGAGGACAGGGAGAGAGAGAGAGAGAGAGAGAAAGAGAGAGAGAGAGAGAGAGAGAGAAAGAGAGAGAGAAAGAGAGAGAGAAAGAGAGAGAGAAAGAGAGAGAGAGAGGGAGGACAGGGAGAGAGGCTTGAAAGAGAGCGAGTCCACTGACAAGTTATTCCACGCTCAAGGTGAGATTTAAACGGACAGATTTCCATTTGGAGAATTTGCTATTGTTGTGTGTTTTGAGAGGAGTTAGTTAGGCCAGTCTCTTAAGGGGGCGAGGCGTTGACAGGGGAGAACAACCGCTTTTAACTCTTCAGAAACAAGTTGGCACGAACTGAAACAGGGATAGCTTAAAGAGAGACCCTGTCTAAGGAGACACCTGCTGATGCGGCAAGAAATATCTTCAGGTAGAGACCAAATCTCTGAAGGAAGACTAAACACTGGATACTTCACAAGAGATACCAGAACAGTTTCCAAGCAGCGATTATATGTCTGAAGAGAGACCAGATTTCTATCCAGAGAAAGCCTATTTTGATAGTGATCTAGTCTCATGCTTCGACAACCTTTCAGCCCCATCGACTGGTGAGCGTTAGCAGGAAGACGACGAGAAAGGAGAAAGGATGGGGGGGGGGTTACAGCACTCTCTGCGGAATGTTCTTTACGCTCCATTGTACGCGTTGCTCGGCGACATGGAGGTGACCTGCAAGATTCTATGTCATTAACTGCTCAGAGAAGTTGAGGAGTGGGGATAGAAGGTTCCAGAGACTCTCCCTACTCCCTTCCCTGTTGGCACGTTAAACTGTTGTCACACTGGAATCATGACAGGAATTGGGATCGAGAGAGTCACATAGTCAAACAGACAGAGTGAGAGACGTGGAGGGAGAGAGGGAGGCATGGAGGGAGAGAGGGAGGGAGGTGCGGGGGAGGGGGAGGGAACAGACAGTGAGAAAGGGGAGTGAATGAGAAAGAGCGGGGGGGAGATATGTTTGTTTGTGTGAGTGGGTTCATTCCCAGGCCCCCCCAGTCTCACCTCCCTCCCCCCCAATCTCACTCCACTCCCCCCCAGTTCCCCCAAACCTCCCCCCTCCCCCGGTTTCACCCACACCTCTCCTGTCAGAAAGTGCTGTTGTAAGGATCTTCCTGATGAAGTCGTTAGGAAGTCATTAACAGATCGTTAAGAATCATTAAGAGTGTGAGGTGCCTCTCTGGTGGTTCTCCACAGGGGATTACACGCACCCCCTACACACACACACACACACACACACACGTGTAGTCACACACACACCCACGGACAACACACACACGCACACAGCAGCTAAACTGCTGCCAACGTAGTTTCCGCAGTGTGAGTGTAAATACTCAGACTGCGTGCTCAAGTGTGTGTGTTGTCTAATGAAGAGGCCGTTCGTGTGTGTGACTGTGTGTGAGTGTGTGTGAGTGTGTGTGAGTGTGTGTGAGTGTGTGTGGTAGGAGGAGGAATTCGAGGAGGCTACAGGGATGAAGGCTATTTGACTCTCGCCAGAGCTATGTGGCTTTAATGCAGTCCACACACACATACACACACACCACACACACACACACACACACCACACACACACACACACACACACACTTACAAAAGGCAGGCATGTGAATCAAAGGATCCCAGATGAATCCCTGCAGTGAGTGACACTGAGTGGGGTGGAGCCTCTGTGACATGGATCCGTCTGAGCTGTGAAAGGGGCGGAGCTAATCCGTCTGAGCTGTGAAAGGGGCGGAGCTAAGAGAGCCAGGGAGGAACAGGTTAACCCTGGTCTCTCCCTCAGCAGAGTGCCACTGACCCGCGTCTGGGAACCAACACCTTCCACAGACTTTGAAAAGAACTCTCCTGCTGTTCTCCCTCACTCACTCGCTCCCTCCCTCCCCTCCCCCCTCGCTCCCTCCCTCACTTCCTCTCTCCTGCCCTCCTTCCCTACCTCTAACCCTCGCTCCCTCCAACCCTCGCCTCCTCCTTCCTTCCTTCCTTCCCTACCTCCTTCCTTTCCTCACTGCTCCCTCTCTCCCTCCCTCCCTCCCTCCCTCCCTCTCTCTCTCGCTCCCTCCCTCCCTCGCTTCCTTCCTCCCTTTCTTCCTCCCTCCCTCCCACCCTCCTCTTCTTCTTCTCTCCTCCCACGTCTGTCCACACCCCTCCTCCCCCCTGGTCACCCCTCCTCCTCCTCTTCTTCTCCTCTCCTCTCTTTCACCCCCCTCCTCCCCCCTGGTCACCCCTCCTCCTCAGGACCCGGGCTACATGTAAACACATCACACAGCCATTAACATGGAGCTGGAGGCTCCGTCCAGATGTGAGCTTGTCTGGGAGAGTGTGTCTGCGCCTGGCACAGGCTGGGCTCCATACGGGTCCTCTCTACTACAGCCGGAGCCCACCTGCTCAGCCCCTGCTCTGGTCCTCCGCCCAAGGAGAACAGCCTGCACACCAATGGAGGAGGGGCAGAGGGGTGGAGAGGAAGGGGGGGGGGGTGAGCGAGAGGGGAAAGAGAAGGAGATGTGAGGAGGAGGTGAAGATGCAGGAGAGGAGAGGGAGGAGGGAAGAGGAGAGACAAGAGGAAGGAGGGAGGAGAGGACAGGGGAGGAGAGGGAGGAGGGAGGAGAGGAGGGGGAGAAGGGATGAGAGGAGAGGAGAGGGAGAAGGGAGGAGAGCCAGCACCAGTTGGTGAAGATGTGTTGATGATGAGATTATAGCAGCAGCATTAATGCAGACCTGGTTAATCGTCCCTGGAACGGTGGAGAGGAGAGGGATGAGGAGGAGGAGAGAAGGAGGAGAGGAGAGGAGAGGAAAGGAGGAAAAGGGGTGGAGAGGAAAGAGAAGGGAAGAGGAGAGGAAGAAAGGAGGAGAGGGAAGAGGAGATGGAAGAGGAGGCGAGCACAGAGGAGAGAAGGAAGAGGGAAGAGAAGGTCAGAGGAGAAGAGAGGAGCAGGGGGAAGAGGGGAGGAGGGGTAAGAGAGGAGGAGGGGGAAGAGAGGAGGAGGGGGAAGAGGGGAGG
>BROE01000018.1:2307585-2310161 GCA_036571765.1 Plecoglossus altivelis | reverse complement strand
GCCCATTGTCACCGCCGCTGTGCCGTGTGGCTGAGGAGGGGGAAGGAGGGAGGGAGGGAGGGAAGGAGGGAGGAAGGGAGGGAGGCGGGGAGGGAGGCAGGGAGGGAGGCAGGCAGAGAGGCAGGGAGGCAGGGAGGGAGGCAGGGAGGGAGGCAGGCAGAGAGGCAGGGAGGCAGGGAGGGCATCTAGGTTAGGAGAGGAAGATGGTGGCAGGAGCTGCTTGCTGTTCCTGGTGTCCTGGCATAGGGAGACATGCTGACTGCCAGGCATAGCTGAGCCAACAGCTCTGCCTCCTCCAGGCCTGCTGCCTCATGCAGCCTGGAACCCAACAACCACAACAGGAGGTGGCAGAGGTAGCCCTTCTCTAGCTCCCTCTTTCTCTCTCTCTCTCTCTCTCTCTCTCTCTCTCTCTCTCTCTCTCTCTCTCTCTCTGTGTCTCTCCCTCTCCGTTTCTCTGTGTCTATCTGTCTCTGTGTGTGTCTCTCTCTGTGTCTCTTTCTCTCTCTCCCTGTGTCTCTCTGTCTCTGTGTGTGTCTCTCTCTTTCTCTGTCTCTCTATGTGTCTCTGTCTGTGTTTCTCCCTCTCTGTGTCTCTTTATCTCTGTGTGTCCATCTCTGTGTCTCTCTGTGTCTCTCCCTCTCTGTGTCTCTCTCTCTGTCTCTGTGTCTCTCTCTCTCTCTGTGTCTCTTCCTCTGTGTCTCTCACTTTGTGTCTATCTCTGTCTCTATTTGGGTTTGTCTCTCTGTTTGTGTCTCTGTCTCTCTGACTCTATCTTTCTCTCCCTTTTTCAATCCACTTGCATAAAGAGGTGGTCGGGTGAGGCTGGGGGTGGGGTGAGGCTGGGGCTGGGGTGAGGCTGGGGGTGAGGCTGGGGCTGGGGGTGAGGCTGGAGCTGTGGGTGAGGCTGGAGCTGGGGCTGGGGCTGGGGGTGAGACTGGGGCTGGGGGTGAGGCTGGGGCTGGGTGAGGCATATGCTGTTGCTCTTGTGCATGCAAGCAAGCTGTCAGGCAATAGCACACACACAGGCACACACACTCTAACACAAACACACACACACACACACACAAACACTCTAACACAAATACACACACGCACACACACTAACACACAGCTTCCTCCCATGACAACTTTGCTTTTTAATGATCTCTGCTTTTGTAGCCGAGTGGGCTTAATAGTTAATAAAACATTTTATTAAATGTCAATTTTCAGGGGTGATTCTCTGCCTCTCATAGCAATGTCCTGCAGCTTAAACCTAGATTCACAGTATCAGCTACACAGCAGGTGCCATTCCAACTACCCACAACCAATTACATCAAAACAAGACATCCCATAATATAGCGCCGGTTCCCATGGCGCCGCGGAGCCTGTCAAGCCCAGCCAGCACATTTCAAAGAACCTAAATCTCCTCCAGTCAGACGGCTGCCTGCTCTGGGGGCTGTGATGCGGGCTCTCTCGCCCAGGAGAGAGAGAGATAGTCATTTTGTTGTCCTTTTCTCTCTCCCCTCCACGTCCTGGTTGCTGGTTGTCAGCGAGACACACAGATGAGCCACGGTCTTTATCCACGCTTGATCTTTGTCTTCTTCCTTAGTTTCCTTTCTTTATCACTCGCTGCTTTTACCCTTCGTTTCTTTTGTCTTTTCGTGGTGGTTTGGGTTTTTTTGTCACCGTTTTTACCCCCCTTTCCTCCATTTGTATCTCCTCTTCTCTCCCTTTATCTCTCCTTCTCTCCAGTTCTCTGTCCTCCCATCCCTCCTTTCAGTCGACCAGCCAGAGAGATTAGCCCTTTGGAAGATGAAAGAGAGGAAAGTAGAAGAGAGGAGAGAGAGACAGGGAGATACTGTGAAGAGAGGAGAGAGAGACAGGTACATACTGTGAAGAGAGGAGAGAGAGACAGGGAGATACTCTAGAGAGAGCAGAGAGACAGGGAGATACTCTAGAGAGAGTAGAGAGAGACAGGGAGATAATCTAGAGAAAGGAGAGAGACAGGGAGATACTCTAGAGAGAGGAGAGAGACAGGGAGATACTCTAGAGAGAGTAGAGAGAGACAGGGAGATACTCTAGAGAGAGGAGAGAGAGACAAGGAGATACTCTAGAGAGAGCAGAGAGACAGGGAGATAATCTAGAGAGAGGAGAGAGAGACAAGGAGATAATCTAGAGAGAGGAGAGAGAGACAAGGAGATACTCTAGAGAGAGGAGAGAGAGTAGCAGGCCTAGAACGAGAGATAAAGAAAGAGGAATTCTGGTAGCCAATCAAAAGGTGAGCATTGCCAGTCTCTTTAAGCCCTGGCTGAACCTTAAGGAGCGAGACAGATGGAGGAGGTGGAGGACCTGGGGGAGAAGGTGGAGGACCTGGGGGAGGAGGTGGAGGACCTGGGGGAGAAGGTGGAGGACCTGGGGGAGAAGGTGGAGGACCTGGGGGAGGAGGTGGAGAACCTGGGGGAGAAGGTGGAGGTGGGGAGGGCAGGGTAGGGCAGAGAGCAGCAAGAAAATCATTACTGTATGACTTCTGTTCAGTCACCTCATAGGTCACGGACTGAAATCTGCAATGACCTGATTGATCTGCCAATGACCTCCAG
>BROE01000018.1:2297585-2302585 GCA_036571765.1 Plecoglossus altivelis | reverse complement strand
TAAATTTTTAAAAAATGCTTTGGAAAAAAGCTTTAACAAATATAAATATTTTTAAGTCAACAAAAGCAAAGTTTCCAAAGTTGCGAAACTAAAAATAAAAAGACATTTTATTTTGACAAGGTTGGGAAAAAAAAATGGGTGTTCTCAAAAAGTTCCAAAACATTCAACTTGAGTGAAGGATCTGTGCACTTTTAGCATCTCAGCTGAGAAATAATTCATATTTTGGGAAGGTTTTCATGATTGTTTTGGACTAAATATGACCTGTTTGTTAAAGCTCCCGGTCCTGCAGCCTTGTCTAATGGGTATGTGCATGGGGAGGCAGGTGTGTGTGTGTGCATGGAGCGTGTGAGTGTGGTGTTCATTAGGATTGGTGTGGTGGTGCAGGAGAGGGCATGTTGTGGTGTGGGCATGGGGGGCGTGGGTTGGTCTGTGTGCAACAGTGACTGTGTGTGTGGTGTGCATGGATGGCGGTGGAGTGTGTGTTGTCACGTGTGCAATGGGAGGGCGTGTGTGTGTGTGTAAGATATGTGTGTGTGTGTTAACAATATCCATGTGTGTGTGTGTAATCAGTGTGTGTGTGTGTGCAGTAGACATGCATTGAGAAGTGTGTGTGTGTGCATGGCGAGGCGTTGTGGGTGTGTGTGTCGTGCATGGGGGAGGCGTGTGTGTGTGGTGTGTGCATGGGCGAGGCGGTGTGTCGTTTGTGTGTGGTCGGGGGGTAGGAGGCACTGAAGTAAATCTCGAGAACATCAATGGAAACTGTTGTGAAATCATGTGGATATCGGAAATTTTGAATGGCCGTTAGACTGTAACCAAGGGAGTCAGCGTCCTCAGGAGCAGGGCGATGAGGGGACCATGGGGGGCGAGAGGGGGTGGGTGGGGGGTCAGGAAGGGGGGCAGGAGGGTGGGTGCGGGGGCATGGGGAGAGGGTCATTCTTCAGTCTGTGGTTTCAAGCCTGGTCTCTCTGCCAGGCTGCCAGTCTAATCCACCTGTCTGTCTCCCAGCTTGGTCATGACTCTCCTTGAGTCTGGGCTGGTCTCCTTGAGTCGGGGCTGGTCTCCTTGGATCTGGGCTGGTCTCCTTACATCTGGGCTGGTCTCCTTGCATCTGGGCTAGTCTCCTTGAGTCTGGGCTGGTCTCCTTACATCTGGGCTAGTCTCCTTGCATCTGGGCTAGTCTCCTTGCATCTGGGCTGGTCTCCTTGAGTCTGGGCTGGTCTCCTTACATCTGGGCTAGTCTCCTTGCATCTGGGCTGGTCTCCTTGCATCTGGGCTAGTCTCCTTGAGTCTGGGCTAGTCTCCTTGAGTCTGGGCTAGTCTCCTTGCATCTGGGCTAGTCTCCTTGCATCTGGGCTGGTCTCCTTGAGTCTGGGCTAGTCTCCTTGAGTCTGGGCTGGTCTCCTTGAGTCTGGGCTGGTCTCCTTGCATCTGGGCTGGTCTCCTTGCATCTGGGCTGGTCTCCTTGCATCTGGGCTAGTCTCCTTGAGTCTGGGCTAGTCTCCTTGAGTCTGGGCTGGTCTCCTTACATCTGGGCTAGTCTCCTTGCATCTGGGCTAGTCTCCTTGAGTCGGGCTGGTCTCCTTGAGTCTGGGCTGGTCTCCTTGCATCTGGGCTAGTCTCCTTGAGTCTGGGCTGGTCTCCTTACATCTGGGCTAGTCTCCTTGCATCTGGGCTAGTCTCCTTGAGTCTGGGCTGGTCTCCTTGCATCTGGGCTGGTCTCCTTGCATCTGGGCTGGTCTCCTTACATCTGGGCTAGTCTCCTTGCATCTGGGCTGGTCTCCTTGCATCTGGGCTGGTCTCCTTGAGTCTGGGCTAGTCTCCTTGAGTCTGGTCTGGTCTCCTTACATCTGGGCTGGTCTCCTTGAGTCTGGGCTGGTCTCCTTGCATCTGGGCTGGTCTCCTTGCATCTGGGCTGGTCTCCTTGAGTCTGGGCTAGTCTCCTTGCATCTGGGCTAGTCTCCTTGCATCTGGGCTGGTCTCCTTGCATCTGGGCTGGTCTCCTTGCATCTGGGCTGGTCTCCTTGCATCTGGGCTGGTCTCCTTGAGTCTGGGCTGGTCTCCTTACATCTGGGCTGGTCTCCTTGAGTCTGGGCTGGTCTCCTTACATCTGGGCTGGTCTCCTTACATCTGGGCTGGTCTCCTTACATCTGGGCTGGTCTCCTTGCATCTGGGCTGTTCTCCTTGCATCTGGGCTGGTCTTCCTGTGTCTGGCTGGTCCTCATGGCTTTGCTGCCTGTTTTTCCCGTCAGCTTGCAGGCTGTTTCCAGCTGATCTGTTCTTCAGGACCACACACAGACCAGCCTCATTAGGATAGGATATCATCAGGGCCCTCCCTCCCTCCCTCCCTGACTCCCTCCCTCTCTCCCTCTCTCCCTGACTCCCTCCCTCACTCCCTCTCTCCCTGACTCCCTCCCTCTCTCCCTCTCTCCCTGACTCCCTCCCTCCCTCTCTCCCATCTCTCCCCTCCCTCTCTCCCCTCTGTCCCCTCCCTCTCTACCCTCTCTCCCCTCCCTCCCTCCTTCCTCTCTCCCCTCCGTTCTTCCCCCCTCTGAGCTGACTGGGCAGTGGCAGTGTTAAGGAGCCCAGACAGTCTCTAGTGTGTGTCGTTTGTGATGCCTCGGATGCACACACGTAAACAAACGTGGACCACTTTAAAGACAGCCTTCCTAATTAGACTGGGGGGTGGTGGCAGATGGGGGAGAATGCAGTTGAGGGGGGTGGGGGGTAGAGAGGGGGGAAAGAGAGACAGAGGGAGGGGGAAGAAGGGGGAGGCAGTCCACATACAGAGGTTACTGGAGCCTGGAAAAGAAGGAGAAGAAAAAACTGATAATGAGAGAGGAGAAGACGAGAGAGGAAGAAGAGAGAGAGAGCAAAGAGAGAGAGGAGAGAGAAAGCAAGGGGTGAGAGGAAAGAGAGGAGAGAGAGAGGAAGAGAGGAGAGAGAACACAGAGAGGGACGGACAGACGAACGGACGGAGAAACAGAGAGATAAAGAGAGAGAGAACCAGAAAAAAGTGTACAGTTGAAAGATTCAATAATCATTGGATTAGATTGACATTTAAAAAATACTGAAGTATCTCTTCTGATGTCAACCTCACCGTCACCTACTCCCTCCTCTTCATCCCTCTCCCCTCATCCCCTCACCCCTCTCCCCTCATCCCTCTCCCCTCATCCCTCTCCCCTCATCCCTTCACCCCCTCCTCTCATCCCCCCCATCCTCAGTCCCACCTCCATCCTCACCCCCATCCTCTCATCCTCTCTCACCCTCTACCCCCCCCTCCCCTCATCCCCTTCCTTCCTCATCCCTCATCCTCCCCCCCATCCACCCCCGTCCACCCCCATTCCTCTCATCCCTCCCTCACCTCACCCCTCCTCGTTCCCTCGTCCCCTCCTTCCTGCAGCCCATCCATCCTCAACCCCCATCCACCCCCGTCCCCCCATCTCTCTCATCCTCTCCCTCACCTCTTACCCCCCTCCTCTCCCCTCATCCCCCTGTCCCTTCCTCATCCCTCCATCCTCACCCCCGTCCACCACCCCCCGTCCACCCCCCATCCTCTCATCCGTCTCTGCTTTCGTTGAGAAGACGGATCCGGCTTGAGCTCAGCTGTCTCTAGACTCTCGTTTAGGATGTCCAGCCCAGTAGATGTGCCTGCGTTGGAGCGTGACTCAGTCCTGAGGCAGGCTGGGTGTGGCTGCAAGCTGCCATGACCCTGGATTAGGACTCGGGACCAGAGGATCACTGGAGGTGATGGACAGTATCAATACCTCTCCTCTGGACTGCTGTGATTGGACAGAGAGGGGGAAGAGAGAGAGAGTGAGAGAGAGAGAGTGAGAGAGAGAGAGTGGGAGAGAGAGAAATATATGTACTTGCTGCGTCCCTTTCCCCTCTCTCTCTCTCTTTCTCACTCTCTCTCACTCTCTCTCTCTCTCTCTCTTTCTCACTCTCTCTCTCCACTCTCTCTCCTCTTCTCTCTCCTCCACTCTCTCATCTACTCTCTCTCCTCTCTCTCTTTATCATGTAACTAACTCCACTTCCGGCGAATCAGATTAAAGTCAGATTCATCCCTTTAATATTCTTACCTTTCAAGCTGTCACTGCGTGTGTGCATAAGTGTCTTTCTGTGTGTGTATAAAATCACGTGTGTGTGTGTGTGTGTGTGAGCACAGGTGCGCGTGTCAGAGTTCAGTGGGCTCCCTACACTCCAAAGTATTTAGTCAGCATTGGGCTGACAGCTGCCATCAGCACAGAGACATTAGAGTCCTGACTGCTCTGAGAGAAGATACCTAACTCTTCCTCACGGCCTCTCCCTCTGGAGACGGAGGGACTAGAGGAGAGAGGGAGGAATGACGGAGGAGACGAGGATGAAGAGGAGGGATGATAATGACGGAGGAGGAAGAGAGAGAGGAATGGAGGAAAGAGAGAGATCGATGAGACGAGGACAGGACAGGAGGAGAGACAGGAATGTGAGAGAAGGACAGAGGAGAGGACGGAAAAGGCATCGGAAGGATGGGAGGATGGAGGATGAGGGAGAGGAAAGGCGAGGAGAGCGAAAAGAGATAACGCAGTGGGAAAGGAAGATTAGAGAATACCAGGGACGTGGAAAAAAACATATCTTCACTACAGAGAGCAACATATTCTACATTAGTGCCTCAGAAACGCAGCAGTGTAATACACACACACACACACATACACACACACACATACACACACACATACACACACACACACACACACACACATACACACACACACACACACATACATACACAAGCACCACACATACTAAGCAGAGAGTGGGTGAATTTACTGTAGGTAGACTGCATCTCTTTCTCTCTCTTTGTGCAGAAATGGACCCTTGTGTGTGGCATAAAGGTTCACCCACTCTCTAAGGCAGGCAGATCCTTTCTAACTGGCAGGTGTGTGTGTGTGTGGTGTGTGTGTGTGTGTGTGTGTGGTGTGTGTGATGTGTGTGTGGTGTGTGTGATGTGTGTGCGTGTGTGT
>BROE01000018.1:2282585-2292585 GCA_036571765.1 Plecoglossus altivelis | reverse complement strand
CACTCCTTCTCTCTCTTTCTTTCTCTCTCTCTCTCTCTCTCTCTCTCTCTCTCTCTCTCTCTACTCTCGCTCTGTCTCCCTCTCTCTCTCTCATTTTCATGTTTCCCTCTGTTCTCTCTCTCCTTCTCCTCCACCCCCTATAATCTGTATCTCGTTGCCTCTCTTTTCCTTAGCCTCCCTCTCATTTACTGACTATGTGAGAGAGTGTGAATGAATGTCTTCATGACGATTCTCTAATGATGCACCCTGTGTCTTTGTGCTGAGATCGAGAGAAAGATTAAGAGAGAGAGAGTGAGGGGGAGAGAGGGAGGGGACGAGAGAGAGTGAGAGTGAGAGAGAGTGAGAGACAGAAAGAGGGAGACAGGGAGTGAGAGAGAGAGGGTGTGAGAGAGATAGAGAGAGCGAGAGGATGGGAGTGATAGCGATAGAGAGAGAGAGAGAGAGAGGGAAAGAGGGAGAGAGAGAGAGAGAGTGACAGAGAGAAAGAGTGAGAGATAGAGAGAGAGGGAGTGAAAGAGATGGAGAAAGCGAGAGGGAGTGAGAGAGTGAAAGTGAGAGAGAGGGAGAGAGAGAGAGAGAGAGAGGGAGAGAGTGAAAGTGAGAGAGAGAGAGTGAGAGAGTGAAAGTGAGAGAGAGAGAGAGAGAGAGGGAGAGAGGGAGAGAGAGAGAGAGGGAGAGAGAGAGAGAATGAGAGAGAGAGAGAGTGAGGGAGAGAGAGAGAGTGAGAGGGAGAGAGAGATAAGGAAGAGGAATAAAGAGACAGAGGGGCTTTGATGAAATAGAATTGCAGCCGAGACATGAAGCCAGAGAGACCCCCCAGAGACACACACACACAGATACACACACACACACAAACACAAAAACACACAAACACACATCATCTCGGCCCCCAGCCCCTCACAGTAAGTTATGTGCTCCACTGTTATCGCTATGGTAACCCATAGTTGTTTTATTTCATTGTCGCCGTAGGAACCCCTGCTGGAATCAGGCATACTGAACCTGCCTGTCTCTCTCTCTCTGTCTGTCTGTCTCTCTGTGTCTCTCCCCTCTCTCTCTCCCCTCTCTCTCTCTGTCTGTCTGTCTCTCTGTGTCTCTCCCCTCTCTCTCTCCCCTCTCTCTCTCCCCCCCACACTCTCTCCTTCTGTGTCGGCCTCAGGTTCTCTCCTCTCATCTTTCTGTGTTCCAAGCTGCCGCTTTGTCATTTTTAGGGCCCCAACCTCTCCCAGTCAGTCCTTGTCTGGCCTAATCTCTCTCTCTCTCTCTCTCTCTCTCTCTCTGTCTCTCTTTCTCTCTTTCTCTCTCTCTCTCTCTCTCTTTCTCTCTCTCTCGCTTCCTCTTTCCCTCTTTCTCTCTCTCTCTCTCTTTCTCTCTCTCTCTCTCTCACACACACAGTCTTTCTCTTTTTCCCTTTGATGATTACAACGCTGGTTGGTTGTGGAGGGATTGTCATGGAGACAACATGTAACAGTCTGTCTGTGTGGCCTCACATCCTGGTGTTTCTGATATGGTGTTATTCCTTGACTGTCATTCTGTTCAACTCTAAGTTGTCCTCTATGACTCTCACTTCCTATTTCCTGCTCCTTGCTTCCTGTACCCTGCTTCCTGCCCCCTACTTCCTGCTTCCCGCTTCCTACGTCCTGCCTCCTACTTCCGGCTTCCTACTTCCTTCTTCCTACTTCCTGCTTCCTGCTTCCTGCTTCCTACATCCTCTCTCTCTGTCTTTTCTAATTAGGAGGAGTCACAGAGATATATGATACACACAGTTTTAGTATGTGCTTATTTACAGTGTATGTGTGCTTGTATGTTTATGGGTCTTCACGTGTTTATGAAGGCTAATGTGTGCGTTTGTGTGGAAATGCGTGTCAGCATGTTTGTCTGTGTGTGTATATGTTTGTATTTGTGTGTCAGAGCATGTTTGTGTGTGTATGTGTGTGTGTTTGTGTGTCAGAGCATGTTTGTGTGTGTATGTGTGTGTGTTTGTGTGTCAGAGCATGTTTGTGTGTGTATGTGTGTGTGTGTTTGAGCCCTAGAGGGTTCAGTCGTCCCTTTCCTTGCCTCTAATCCTGTCTGTCCAGGGGAGATAGTGTGTGTGTGCGTGTGTGTGTGTGCGTGTGTGTGTGTGTGTGCGTGTGTGTGTGTGCGTGTGTGTGTGTGTGTGTTTGGGGTGGGGGGTGGACTCTCTGCTCTCTCTGCACACCAAACACAATCAGCAGCCATTCACTTACTCACTCACACACACGCTCTCTCTCTCTCTCTCTCTCTCTCTCTCTCTCTCTCTCACACACACACACTCTCTCTTTCTCACACACACGCTCTCTCTCACACACACACTCTCTCACACACACACACACGCTCTCTCACTCACACACATGCTCTCTCTCTCACATACATGCACACGCTCTCTCTCTCACACACACACTCTCTCACACACACACACACACACACTCTCTCACTCACACACATGCTCTCTCACACACATACACACACATGCTCTCTCTCTCACACACACTTACCAGAGCTCAGCACTTGTATGACAAGGCATCTCTCTGCAGGGGACCACACTTACACACCAGCCCGACTGGAGAGAGGGAGCCATGGCACCTCCTGATGGAGGGACAGAAGGATGGAGGAGGAGAGAGAGATGAGAGAGAGAGAGATGAGGGAGAGAGAAGAAAGGAGGGAGGAAGGAGGGAGGGAGGCATGGCACCTCCTGATGGAGAGACAGAGGGATGGAGGAGGAGAGGGAGACGAGGGAGAGAGAAGGGAGGAGGAAGGGAGGAGGGAGGGAGGGAGGCAGGGCACCTCCTGATGGAGAGACAGAAGGATGGAGGAGGAGAGGGAGATGAGGGAGAGAGAAGAAAGGAGGAAGGGAGGGAGGAGGGAGGAAGGGAGAGATGGAGGGAGGGAGCGTGGAAAGACAAGAGGAGTGATGGAGTGAGAGGGTGATTGCCTTACAAGCCTGTTTCCAGTGTTATGTCCTCATTCTTCGGTCTCTCTATCCCTTTAGTCCTCCATTCCTCGATCCCTGGATCCTTTAACTCATCCCTGCGCTCATCTCCAAGCACCCACTGACAGGCCAGTGTACCTTTACCACGGTGAAGAGATCAGTTCATTCTTAGCTCTAACCCCTCCTCCCATCTTTCCATCTCTCACTCTCTCCTTGTATCCCTCCATGTGTTAAAGCTATGCACACACCAGCCAGAGAGACACACAGACAGACACACAGACAGACACACAGACAGACAGAGGGACGGTTTGTCTGTACGCCTGCTTTGCTTACTGACTAGTACAACTACACACACACACACACACACACACACACACACACACCAAGACCAGGAGAGATGAGCACAGCTTGGCATCAGCTGTTAAATGATGTGAGGGTCCCCTGCAGTGGGAACAGACCCCCTCCTCCCTCATCTCTTCACACCTCTCTCCAACTCCCTCTTTCCAACTCCCTCTCTCCTGCTCCCTCTCTCCAACTCCCTCTCTCCTGCTCCCTCTCTCCAACTCCCTCTATCCAGCTCCCCCTCTCCAGCTCCCTCTCTCCAATCCCTCTCTTCTCCCTCCAACTCCGTCCCTCTCTCTTCTCTCCAACTCCCTCTCTCCAACCCCTCTCTCCAGCTCCCTCTCTCCTGCTCCCTCTCTCCAAATCCCTCTAGCCAAAGCTCCCCCTCACAACTCCCTCTCTCCAACTCCCTCTATTCCCTCCCCCCCTCTCCAGCTCCCTCTCTCCAATCCCTCTCTTCTCCCTCCAACTCCGTCCCTCTCTCTTCTCTCCAACTCCCTCTCTCTTCCCTTTAAACCCTATCTCTAACTGACTCTCTACAATCCCTCTCTCCCCTCCAACTCCCTCTCTGGTTCTGCCTCTTCTCACCCTCAGTCTCCCCCCCCTCCCCCCTCCCCCCCCATCCAGGCCCTCCACTCACTGTCTCATCAGTCGTCCCTCCCTCCCTCCCTCACCTCTCCTCCCTTACCTTCCTTCTGTCTCTCCGGGGGAGAGGGGGGGGGGATATCCCCCGGGCGTCTGTCCATTTATCTCTCTTCCTTATTCATCTGTCTTCTCTTCCTTAAACCCATTATTGTAACGGGAGGAAAAGAGTGGAAGGGGAGAGGAGAGGGGGGAAGGGAAGGGAAGGGAGGGGAGGGAAGAGAAGGAGAGGAGTGGCAAGGAAGGGGAGGGGAGAGAAGGGGAGGAGAGGAGAGGAGGGGAGGGGGAAGGAAGGGAAGAGGGAGGAGTGAAGAAGGAGAGAGGAGGAAGGGAGGGAGAGAAGGGAGAGAGGAAGGAGGGGAGGGGAAGGGAAGGGGAAGGGAAGGAAGGAGGGAGGAAGAGAAGAAGGAGAGGAGGGAAGGGAGGAGAGAAGGGAAGAGAGAGGAGGAGGGGAAGGGAAGGAAGAAGGGAGGGAAAGAGGAAGAAAGGTAGAGGAGGGAAGGGAGGGGAAAAGGGGAAGAGAGGGACGGGGAGGCTGAGAAGAGAATGGAAAACAAGAGGAAGGGAAGGGAGGGGAGAGCAGGAGGGGAGGGGAGGGGAGAGCAGGAGGGGAGGGAAGAGAGAGTTTGTCATTGGTATGCTCAGTCTAAGCTTGTAGATTCGCCATGTTGAGTGCAGCTCAGACTTACCTCTGGGTTATCTCGTCACAGCAAGACACACCACCTCAGCAGCGTGCAGGGAAAGGAATGGTGTGCTGTTTAAAAGCTCAGCAAAGTGTACATCTGTGTGTCATGCCAGGAATGACAAAACATCATTAAACGCTCATGAAAGTGACTCTGAACTCCAGCAGTACTCTCAGTATCTTAATCCCCCTCCACTTCCTGAATCCCACTTCACTTCCTGTATCCCACTTCACTTCCTGAATACTCCTCTTCACTTCCTAAATCCCACTTCACTTCCTGAATCCACCCACTCTACTTCCTGAATCCCCCATCCACTTCCTGAATCCCACTTCACTTCCTGAATCCCTCTCCACTTCCTGAATCCCACTTCACTTCCTGAATCCCTCTCCACTTACAACCATACATGGCACACAAACAGATATCCTTCTCCACTCCATCTCTCCATCCATCCTTCCCTCCATCCCTGTCTTTCTTACACATCCCGCGTGAGTCGGTCTCCTTCACAAAGCAGACATCCACAAGACAGCCATGTTGCCTGGCTTCTCTGTTAAGTGGAACTCACGTTATCATCAAATCAAATTAGAGCCTTTTAATTGTCGTTCTCCCTTGACGGGATGTTGAGGGAAGGGAGGAAGAGGAGGAAGAGGAGGAGATAAGAAGAGAGGGAGAGAAGCGCATGCTGAATGAGCAGAGGAGGGGCGGGAGAAGGGTGGGAGGAGGGGAGGGGGAGGGGGATGTGGGGGAGGATGGTGTGAGGAGAGAAGGGAGAGGGGGAGGGGAAGAGGGGGTGGGAAAGGGAGAGAGGAAGGAAGATACCACAGCCTGTCACTGCAGCAGTGTTTTAACATCCATGATTGTCATTTCCTGTCGGAGCGTGTTGTACAAGCTGAAGTACAAACTGACATCTCAGTTAACCCCCCTCTCCACCCCCTCCACCCTCCCCTCCACCCCCTCCATCACCACCAATCTGTCTGAATCTGTCTGACAAAGCATGTTTACATTCCAGGACTCTTAATCCCATCTCAGCCTCCCAGATGTTCTGTTTGCATGGGTATGTGCGTATGATGTTTAACATGTGACTGTATGTATGTTTGTCCATGTTTATGTGGCTGTTTATATGTACTTTTGTACGTGTGTGTGTGTGTTTTCCTGCATACACGCTGCTAAACTAACTCCAACAGTTAATGTCAACACACAAGGTTGGTATTACCTAAGCTATCCCATAATTAACAGTGTCAGCCTCCTGTGTGTCAGCGAGATCTGTCTGAGACTGCGTGGGCCTGGCGTCCCCATGGTAACGGGATAGAAGCCCCGCCCCTCTCATGTAAAACGTGTAAGCGAATGTTTACTGGTCAACATGTTAGTAGAACACCAGTCCACGTGGAATCTGTCACATGGACGTGAACACCAGCGTTTGCAGGGATTGGTTGGATATTGAAATTGAATGAGAACGAAGAAACAAATAAGAAGAGGTAGCTAGCAAGAGAGATGTTCAGAAGCTAACGACATGAGAACTGGAAATGTGACCGTGTGTGTAAGAAAACCCAGCAACGTTAGCTTAGCATCGCGCAACCCTCTCATGAGCTTCTCTCCTCCCTGGCTTCTGTGTGGTTAACTTGGCACGCTCTTCCCTTCTGAACTATCCCCCTATCATGCTCCCAGCCTGCTGCCCTCCTGAAAAAACCTTTATATGTAGACTCCTGGCAACAGAGATGCCTCCTAGTTTCATGCTGGTGTAAGTACAGACTTCCCTTCAGCAGAGTAAGATTACAGGTCTATTGGTAGCGATGGCCCCGTGGATAAAGCTCCACCGTAGACCTGGCTGCATGCTTCTCCACAGGACTCTCGTCCAGTCTGCACCAACATCCAAGCAGGGAGGAGTTTGGGGCTGAAAACTACAGTCCACTTGGAGGGACTTCCAACAGTGTCCTCTGGTATAGAACTGCTGACAGATGTCATGTGGAAGGACTTCCCGCTCACTTGACAGAGAGAGACGGACAGACAGACAGACAGACAGACAGACAGAGAGGGTGCGAGGGGGAGAGAGAGAGAGAGAGAGAGAGAGATAGAGAGAGAGGGAGGGAGAGAGAGAGAGAGAGAGAGAGAGAGAGAGAGAAAGAGAGAAAGAGAGAGAGAGAGAGAGAGAGAGAGAGAGAGAGAGAGGGAGAGGGACCAGCGTTTGCAGGGATTGGTTGGATATTGAAATTGAATGAGAACGAAGAAACAAATAAGAAGAGGTAGCTAGCAAGAGAGATGTTCAGAAGCTAACGACATGAGAACTGGAAATGTGACCGTGTGTGTAAGAAAACCCAGCAACGTTAGCTTAGCATCGCGCAACCCTCTCATGAGCTTCTCTCCTCCCTGGCTTCTGTGTGGTTAACTTGGCACGCTCTTCCCTTCTGAACTATCCCCCTATCATGCTCCCAGCCTGCTGCCCTCCTGAAAAAACCTTTATATGTAGACTCCTGGCAACAGAGATGCCTCCTAGTTTCATGCTGGTGTAAGTACAGACTTCCCTTCAGCAGAGTAAGATTACAGGTCTATTGGTAGCGATGGCCCCGTGGATAAAGCTCCACCGTAGACCTGGCTGCATGCTTCTCCACAGGACTCTCGTCCAGTCTGCACCAACATCCAAGCAGGGAGGAGTTTGGGGCTGAAAACTACAGTCCACTTGGAGGGACTTCCAACAGTGTCCTCTGGTATAGAACTGCTGACAGATGTCATGTGGAAGGACTTCCCGCTCACTTGACAGAGAGAGACGGGACCAGACAGACAGACAGACAGACCAGTACAGAGAGTGCGAGGGGGAGAGAGAGAAGAGAGAGAGAGAGAGATAGAAGGAGAGAGGGAGGGAGAGAGGAGAGAGAGAGAGAGAAGAGAGAGAGAGAGAGAGAGAGAGGAGAGGGAACGGGAGGAGCAGAGATGAGAGAGAGAGAGAGAGAGAGAGAGAGAGAGAGGGAGAGGGAGACGAAAGAGAGAGAAAGAAAGAGAGGAAAGGGAGAGAGAGAGAGAGAGGGAGAGAGAGAGAGAGAGAAGAGAGAGAAAGAGAACAGAGAGAGCAGAGAGAGAGAGAGAGAAAGAGAGAAAAGGAGAGAAAGAGAGGAGATGTAGGAGGAGAGAGAGAGCGAGCAGAAAGAGAGAAGAGAGAGAGAGAGAGAGAGAGTGAGGAAGGAGAGAGAGAGAGAGAGAGAGAGAGAGAGAGAAGGAAGAGAGAGAGCGTGGGCCCAAGGAAACGAGAGAAGCATGATAGCTTAATGGCTGGTTTGATGGCTTCACAGGGTGAAATTGGACTAGGTGAGGGCAGACAGACGAGACCGGCTACCAAGGCCTGTAACCCTGCAGAGAAACATACAT
Organism: Plecoglossus altivelis; assembly: GCA_036571765.1. Classification (NCBI taxonomy): domain Eukaryota; kingdom Metazoa; phylum Chordata; class Actinopteri; order Osmeriformes; family Plecoglossidae; genus Plecoglossus; species Plecoglossus altivelis. The sequence continues at coordinate 2,284,617 of BROE01000018.1, read as the reverse complement.
GCTACACACACACACGACACACTAAGGCAACACACCCACACCACACACACACACACTCTTCTCACACACTTACATGTTAGTGGCACACAACTACACACACACACTCACACTCACCAACACACACACTCACACATCAAATAGCACAAAAACACTCACACACACCAACACACAAAGATTCTTCTCACAACTCTTCCATCACACACACACACCTACCACATACCCACATGGCTACACACACTTAACCACCATACTCACACTATGACATGACACACAGTCACCTTCTGTGTTTTACAACAGGGTGAGGATATTGTAACAGGAGGTGGGAGGTGTGGCTGATCCTCAACAGATTTATGATGAAAGGACGTGTGTGTGTGTGTGTATGTATGTGTGTGTGTGTGTGTATGTGTGTGTGTATGTGTGTGTGTGTGTGTGTGTGTGTGTGTGTGTGTGTGTGTGTAGGCGCAGGAAGCATACAATGCTTTAACATGATCAAACCAGGAGAGCAGTGAAAAGAGGTTAAACTGAGGTTGTCATGACTCATTTCAACATGACTGTGTGTGACTGATATTCTCTCTGCAGGGTGGGTCTTCCTCCCATTATCTCTTGCTCACTCTCTCTTTCTGTCTCTCTCCCTCTCTCTCCCTCTCTGTCTGTCTCTCTCTTTCTTTCTGTCTGTCTCTCACTCTCTCTCCCTTTCTTTCTGTCTGTCTGTCTCTCTCTCTCTCCCTTTCTGTCTGTCTATCTCTCTCCCTCCCTCTGTTCCTGTCTGTCTGTCAGTCTGTCAGTCTGTCTGTCTGTCTGTATGTCTGTCTCTCTCTCTCTCTCTCTCTCTCTCTCTCTCTCTCTCTCTCTCTCTCTCCAGTAGAAATCCAGATCCTATGAATCCAGAGTATTTTTTTAACCCGGTAACTGAACATTATGGAGGGAAGATAGTGAGTGAGTGTGAGTGTGTGTGTGTGTGTGATTGTGTGTGAGTGTGTGTGTGTGGTTGTGTGTGTGTGATTGTGTGTGAGTGTGTGTGTGAGTGTGTGTGGTTGTGAGTGTGGTGTGTGATTGTGTGTGAAGTGTCGTGTGGTGATGTGGTGGTGTGGTCTGTGAGTGGTGTGTGATGTGTACGAACATAGGGTGATGAAGTTATGTCTCCTGCACAAGTCAGTGCGAGGAACAATAATGTGTATAAGTGTCTTTGGTTAAAGGTGTGTGTGTGAGGGGGCTGATGTGTGTGTGTTTGTGTGTGTGTGTGTGAGGGGGCTGATGTGTGTGTGTGTGTGTGTGTGTGTGTGTGGAGAGGTGGGTGGGCAGAGGGGGGCTGATGGTGTGTGTGGTGGGGGGGGTGGGGCCAGGGGGGGCTGACGGTGTGGTTGGGTTGGGATGGGAAGCTGCGGGGGGTGGGGAGGAACAACGGGGGGAATCTAGCATGATGATGTAGTGTGGGGGACAGTTTTATGGGTGGGTGTAATCTGAACAAACGCACAGCTGATGAATAGTCTGACAGAAGGCTGCGATGAATAGTGTAAAAGATGAGAATTTGGAGAGACAGATAGATGGTCTTGCTGGAAGACAATCGCGGAGCATGAGTGAGAGTAGCTCGTCGGATCAGCGAAGGAGAGGGACAGGAGGGGTAAAAATAGAACGAGGGGAGGAATATAATACAGTGTTCATATTGATTTAACAGTTACAGTATTTGTTAGTACTTCGTATTGGGGAGATAGAGGGAAGGTAAAACATTTGAACAAGTTCAAATCGAGATGAACTGGAGTAGGACAATTGTGGAAATAAAAGGAAGGAGAGTTATCTGGCTGATGATAGACGTGCGCTAGTAACTACAGCACCTACGACAGCCGTTTTAAGATCGGACATAGAAGTAGTACAGGCTGATCGTGGCGAAGAGCGGGAAGTATCTATAAGAGAATTGGAAAGAGAAGGCCTCACAAGAGGACCAGAGAGAACAGAAAGATAATGGCTAGCACAGACAAGAGTAAATGTGAGACAAAGATTAGGTTCCCGTAGAGGTGGGCGTCTAGAGGAGTGA
>BROE01000018.1:2259433-2281965 GCA_036571765.1 Plecoglossus altivelis | reverse complement strand
TCTGTCTCTCTCTCTCTCTCTCTCTCTCTCTCTCTCTCCCTCTCCCTCTCCCGCTCTCTCTCTCTCTCTCTTCTTCTCTCGCTCCCTCCCTTCTCTCTCTTCTCTCTCTCCCTCTCTCTCTCTCTCTCTCTCTCTCTCTCTCTTCCTCTCTCTCTATTCCTCTCTCTCTCTCTCTTTCTCTCTCTCTCTTCCTCTCCATCCCTGCTCCCCTCCCTCCATCCTCCCACTCTGTCTGGAGTGGGAGGAGGGGGGAGGGGGACTGGGGGTGCGTGAGGGTGTGTGTCATGCCCCAGGGTGTGTGGTTGTAACTCACGACAATGTCTACGATACACTGGTGCCCTGTGCACGCGTGTGTGTGAGCGGTGTGTGTGTGTATGCGTGCATGTGTGTGAGCAGTGTGTGATTGTGTGTGAGCAGTGTGTGAGTGTGTGTTAGCAGTGTGTGTGAGTGTGTGATTAGTGTGTGAGCAGTGTGTGTGAGCAGTGTGTGTGAGTGTGTGTGTGAGTGTGTGTGAGCAGTGTGTGTGAGTGTGTGAGCAGTGTGTGAGTTTGTGTGAGCAGTGTGTGTGAGCAGTGTGTGTGAGTGTGTGTGCTCTGCATGTGTGCAGTAGTCCATAGCAGTGTCCAGAGAGCCAGAGAGAGTAAAAGAGAGAGAGGAGAGAGAGAGGAGAGAGAGATGCAGACAGACAGAGGGAGGTACATCGCTAGGCTGGAGAGGTGAGGGAGATGAGGAGGGAGGTGGAACTTACATCAATCCTGTCAGAAAGCTTTACACACTCCCTTCTTCCCTCCCTTCCTCCCTCTGTTCCTCCCTCCCTTCCTCCCTCCCTACCTCCCTCCCTCCTTCCCACTCTCTTTCTCCCTTCCTCCCCCTCTCTCTTTCTGTCTCTCTCCCTCCCTCCCTCCCTCCCACTCTCTTTCTGCCTTCCTCCCTTTCTTTCTGTCCCTCTCCCTCACTCCCCCCCTCCCACTCTCTTTCTCCCTTCCCCTTCCCTTTCCTCCCTGCCTCCCTCCCTCCCACTCTCTCGCTCCCTCCCTCTCTCTTGCTCTGTCTTAATCTCTCTCCCCCTCTCTCTCTCTCCCTCTCACTGTATCTGTCTCCATGTGTCTCTCCTGCCCAGCATCCGCTCGCCTTTCCCGCTCTCTCTCTCTCTCTCTCTTTCCTTCTGTATTTCCATAAGACAGCCCACCGTTTCACGCCCCCTCTCTCCTCTCCCTCTCCTCTCCTCCTCTGCTTTCCTCTCCCATTCACGGTCCTCCCCACCTTCCTTGAGGAATTCTTTATTTCTTTATTTTGCCTTGTGTTTGGTGCGTACGTCGGATAATGCGCCCCCTCCCCCCTCCTCCTCCTCCTCCTCCTCCTCGTCTCTCCTCCTCTCTCTCGCTCCGCGCCGCTCTCACAGCCTAGTTGTCTTGTCTCTCTGCAGGCGTGCAGGTCTCTCAGTCCGAAGCCAGCTTCGCCACGCAGCAGCGCCGTGAGTATGCTCATGCTAATTCCTCCGCACCGCCGTCATCGCAAGCTGCGAACGCCTGTTTGTCTTTCCCTCCGCGCTGCGCCGCTATGCTGCCGCCGTGCTGCCGCCGTGCAGGGGGTGAACACGCCGGGAGAGAGGCTAGGGGTGAGGGAGCGAGAGAGAGGGGAAGAAGGGGAGCGAGGGGAACACTGAAAGAAGCGAGGGATGGAGAGAAGGATGGCGAGAGAGAGAGAGAGAGACGGAGAGAGAGAGAGAGAGGGGGAGCGAAAGGGGGTGGGGGGTGGAGGAATGAATGAAGAGGGAGGGTGACTGTGGTTGTGAGGAGTGCTCTCTGAGGATGGAGGGAAGTCGCGGGGGGAGGGGCTGGGGGATGCAGTGATCGAGGAGAGAGGAGAGAAGAGAGATGGTTCACTCGGAATGGTGTGGTGGTTGTTGATAAGTGTGGTGCAGTTCCGAACAAGGGAATCCTATCTTTTGTTATCTTTCTTCGTCAGAATCATGTCTCTTTACATTCTCTCTCTCTCCAATTAAATGGGGTCTCTCTTCTTCTGAGACAACTCCGGGTCTCTCTCTCTCTCTCTCACTCTGGTCTCTCTCTCTCGCTCACTCTGGTCTCTCTCTCTCGCTCACGCTGCTCTCTCTCTCTTCATGAGATAAAGGTCTCTCTCCCCCAGCTCTCTGTCTCGTTTAGAATCAAATCTCTCTCAGAAGAAATCTTATTTCTAAGTTAAATTTAGAACCAGGTCTCTTGAAAATAGAAGTATTTTTTTTTAACGTTTCTATTTTAGATGGTTTTAGATGGGAACTAGCCTCTGTGTTAACGGGTCTCTCTCCAGTTAGTGGTCTCTCTGGTAGCTGGTCTCTATCTTAGGTAACTGGTATCTCCATGGTAACGTGTGTCTATGTTTACCGATTTCTCTGTGTAAACTGGTCTCTTTCTGGTAACTCTCCACTCTGCTAACTGGTCTCTCTGAGGTAAATGGTCTCTCTTCTAACTGGTCTCTCTGGTAGCTGGTCTCCCTGCTAACTGGTCTCTCTGAGGTAACTGGTCTCTCTGCTAACTGGTCTCCCTGGTAACTGGTCTCTGGTAGCTGGTCTCTCTGCTAACTGGTCTCTCTGAGGTAACTGGTCTCTCTGGTCGCTGGTCTCTCTGAGGTAACTGTGTGTGTGGGGGACAGAGGAGCCTGAGGAGCAGGAGGTGGAATCATTCTTAGCTCCCAGACTCACAAGGCCACACAATGTGTTGAAGTAGTTAGGATTGTAGTGAATGTGTCTGAGTGCGTCTGCCTAGTAATGTGTCTGCTGGTGTGTACAAGTGTAGGTGTGTTTGAAACGCGTACGTGTGTGTGTGTTTGAATGCTTTGGTGTGATTGTGACCGTGTGTGTGCGTGCGTGTGCAGGTGTGTGTGCGCGCGTGTGTAGAGGTCAGTGAGTGTAAGGCCAGTGTCCATCACTACATGCTGTGCTGTGAACTACTGTGCCCATTCAGCCCGCCCACTCGTGTGTGTGTGTGTTTGTGTGTGTGTATGGTTGCCTGTGTGTGTGTGTCAGAACCAGATGAAGAGTGTGTGTGAGCAGAGCGTGGGCTGGTAGACAGACACACACACACACACACAGTTCAGCTGAAAGTCCCCTCCAATCACCCTGGAGACCTATCTGTAACACCATGTTCAACAACGCACCACAATACGGAATAACAGCATCACAGCAACTTTGCACACCACAACGCAACACAACGTTATAAACCACAACAAAACACCACTGCAAAACTACACAAACGGTCTCCGAAGCTTTGTGGAAATGGTTGCCAGTAAGGTAACATGAGACAGAGAAAAGGGGCTTGAAGAAAAACAAAGCCATTGCCTAGGCCCAACAAACCTCATTGTCGTGTCGTGTGTGCTTGGGTGGGATGTGGATGTGTGTTTTGGTCAACCGAGTGACTCGATCTGCCCCAGTATTAAAGCCGCCTATTGAAATTATCCGAGTCTGTTGTTTTTGGTGTTCCTGTATAACAATAACTGCACTCTCTTAGCAGGTCTTACCCGAGTTATAGTGTGTGTTGTGGTGTGTTGTACTACTCAGATGTGCCTAGGTCATTCCGTAATGTGTGTGAGTGTGTGTTGTGTGTGGTTGTGTGAGCACCATAGCTGGAGTGGTGTATGGATTGTGAGCTGTGTTTAGAGTGTTGTTGTGTGTAGTCGTGATTTTTGAATGGGGTGTGTGTGTTTGTGAAGCGCGTATGTTGTATGTGTTGGGAGAGTGGTGATGTGTGTGTGTGTCTACCCAACACACACACACACCTCCTGCCCCCCACATGTGATGACCTCATGGAACCAGAAAAGTGAGTGAGTGTAGTCACACCAACACACACACACACCTCCTGCCCCCCACATGTGATGACCTCATGGAACCAGAAAGAGTGTGTGTGTGTGTCTACCCAACACACACACACACCTCCTGCCCCCCACATGTGAATACTCTCAGAACCAGAAAGATTGCAGTGTTTGTTTCACCCAACACACCACCCCGCTGCCCACCCCCACCCCCATGTGCATGAAAGAAGCATTGCTACCAAAACCAAAACCAGAAGCCACCCCCCCATGTGATTACCTCATGGAACCAGAAAGAGAGTGTGTGTGTGTGTCCACCTAACACACACACCTCCTGCCACCCCCCACCCCATGTGATGAAGAGCGTTGCTACCCAAACCAAAACCAGAAGCCGCCAAAAACCAAAGAAAAAAAAACCTAGTCTTCCATGTTTCTCTTAAGTGGATGTGAAGACATAGTGGAGGTTGAGGGGGGGATCCAGGATATTCTAATTGACATGGTGAAGGTCAGCACTTGTCTGCAATTAATGAGCTTCCTCCGTCCATCAGAACAGAAGAGGAAGGGTCAGGGTTTACACGCTGTGTTTAACACCCTGGAGCGTGCTGAGCCGACCTCTTCCACCAGCCAGGTGCATGCTGGGTAAGCGCTAACCTCTGAACCTCGCCGCTGCTGGCGCTGCGATGTGTTTTGATGCACTTCCTGCGAACGAGAGTGTTTTCAAAATGGCCGCGGGCATGGTTTTTCGGTCGGCTAACGTGCTTTACTTCTTAGCGTCTGCTGGTATGTCGGCCAATCAGAGCTGAGATGTTTCGCAACGTTTCTGTGGCAACTTCCTCGGTAGCCAATCAGAACAGTGCCCAGAGCAGGTATCAAACCCGGAACTTCCTTACCATGAGACAAGAATGCACACAGTGCTTGCGTGTCAGCATGCAGTTTGCATGCAAACGAGCGCATACGTACGCACACGTGCTGAACCTATGGAGCGTGGATAAGAGTCCTAGTCTCTGGCTGCCTTAGAACAGCTTAGTGCCTATTTTTAGGGGGCTTTTGCTCATTGTTGATTGTGCTGCCTGTGTGAGAGAAAGAGGGGAGAGTGTGTCGGTGTCTGTGGAGAGAGAAAGAGAGAGAGAGAGAGAGAGAGAGAGAGACAGAGAGAGAGAGAGAGAGAGAGAGAGAGTGTGTGTTTGTGTGTGAGAGAGAGGGAAGAGTGTGTTTGTGTGTGAGAGAGAGGGAAGAGTGTGTCTCTGTAAGAAATAGAGAAGAGAGTGTGTGTGTGCGTGTATGTGTGTGTGTGTGTGTGTGTGTGAGAGAGAGATAGAGAGAGAGGGAAGAGTGTGTCGGTGTGAGAGAGAGAAGGAAGAGTGTGTCAGTGTGAGAGAGAGAGGGAAGAGTGTGTCTGTGTGTGTGTGTGTGTGTGTGAGAGAGAGAGAGAGAGAGAGAGAGAGAGAGAAGAGTGTGTCTGTGTGAGAGACAGAGGCAAGAGTGTGTCTTTGTGAGAGATAGAGAAGAGAGAGTGTGTGTGTGTGTGTGTGTGTGTGTGGTGTGAGAGAAAGAGAGAGAGGGAAGAGTGTGTGTGTGTGAGAGAGAGAGACAGAGAGAGAAGAGAGAGTGTGAGAGAGAGAGGAAAAGAGAGAGAACGAAAGAGAGAGTGTTCACAGTGAATAATGTGTACGTCCTTTCTGTGGTAGGAGACAACTCTCACCCACACACTGGTGATCTATGAGACATTTACCATCTCCCACACACACACACACACGCACACACACACACACACACTCACACACACGCACACACTGTAAACAGTCACCATACACATACACACGTATACAAGAAGACACGTGTGCACACACTTTGCAGACACAGACACACAAACGTGCGCGCACACGCTTAAACTCACAGTACTCAAATACACCCACACACACGGGACACACACACACACACACACACTGAGTCACGTCCTCTGGTACCTCCGCTGTGTCTCACATCTCCACAGTCTCTCCTGGCTCACCTCTGTTAGCCTAGCGTGCTAGCGTGCATGCTAACTGCTTCCATTCCATTTACCGCTGTGTTCGCCTCGTTTGCTAACCACTCGCATCTTTCCGCAACGTATTTGCTTTTTGTTAGCCTAGCGTGCTCATTTGATCTCATTTGTGCTGCAACTGCGAGAGAGCTGCCTGTTAGCCTAGCTCGCTAACCATTTACATCTCATCTGTTGTGCTGTGAGAGAGCTTTGCGTTAGCCTAGCTCGCTAACCATTTACATCTCATCTGTTGTGCTTAGAGAGAGCTTCACGTTAGCCTAGCGCGATAACAACTCGCGTCTCATCCTTCAACAACACTTATCACCAACTAGACACTCGCCACTGCACACCAGGAGCCCAATAGGGTACGTGCGAGCGTGTGTGTGTGTTTGTGTTAGCGATAAAGAGAGAGAGAGAGAGAGTGAAAAAAGAGCATACTCATAAAGATAAAAATCAAATTTCAGCATTCGTCTGCTGGTAGCGACATTGACGGATGCCGTGTGTATGTTGGAGCTTTGTCTAGGTAGGGGTGAGTTCTGGGTGGCTAAATCAATTTGCACTAAGGCCTCCCAAGCCCGTATTGGTTGGCTGATATCATCTTTGTTGTCCATTTTTTTTTTTTTTAAAGGTCAAAACAGACGCCCAGACAAGTGCGGGATGGTCAAATCTCTACTGGCTCTCTACTGGGACGAGGAAAACTATACCTCCCAAGGGATTGTGGGTAAAGGGGGGGGTAAATAGGACCAGATGTGTGTCGGATAGAACCCTTGCTAGGTCCTTGGTGAACCTATTCTATATCTGCGATCTGATTGGACGATCGGGAAGCATGTCTTCGTGATTGGCTGCGTGCTTTGTGATGGAGACCAAAGTGTTGTGGTCATGGTTATCAGTAAGGCGACTTGAGAGTGAGAGCGTTGCGTGTGTGTGTTCGTGGGCGTCTGTGTGTCCTTACGTACTCACGTGTGTGTGGGTGTGCGTGCTCACGTGTGCGCGCGTGTGTTTGTGTCCATGTTGGGAACATGAGACTGCGTTTCCAGCCCTCTGGACAGGAAGAGCAGCAGAGGAACTTGACGACTCAGCAGTCTATTTACATGCAACATCCGTTGTCTTAGGTTCCTTTTAATAGAACACGGAATAAGGGTATGTTCATGTAAAATACACCCTAGTTTCCACATGCCAGAGCAGACTGACTGTCTTAACCACAACATTAGAAGCTAACCAGCGATAAAACACGGCCTTTGTTGCCCACTAATAGGTGTCACCAACTAAAATGATCTCCTGTGCTAACTCGCTCTTCTCCGTCTCTCGTTCCTTCCTTTCCTCCTTATCTCGCGTTCTCGCCTGTTTCCTCCGACCGCCTGAAGCAGGGCATCATGGGAAATAGGCACTCAGAGACAAGTTCTTAATTAAACAGTTTTAACTCCGCTGACGGATTCAAAAGACGTGACATGCGGACACGCGCGCGCGCATACACACGTGTGCACCACACACACGCGTGTGCACCACACACACGCGTGTGCACCACACACACGCGTGTGCACCACACACACACGTGCGCACCACACACACGCGTGCGCTCCACACACACATATGTGCGCTCCACACACCACACCCACACACACACACATGTGCACCACACACACACATGCGCACCACACACACACATACATGCGCTCCACACACACACATACGTGCGCTCCACACACCACACACACATGTGCACCACACACCACACACACACCACCCACCCAAGCATCATATACACCCATACACACCCTACACAGGTCATACACACGTCCCCACACATGTTAACCTGCACCTCAGACACACACACCGTACATATGACAGTCCACACACTACACACACACATGCAGGATACCTACGGTGTGTTTGTACTCCGGTAAATTATGATGTGTGAGCCATTGAGAGAGCAACAGTGACCTGTGTTTGTGTGTGTGGATGTGCTTGTGTGTTGTTCAAGTTGCTTGTGGTTCTGTTTAGAAGCCCCATCTCTACCCTCCTCCTTCTCCCCCAACCTCCCTCTGTCTCCCCCAACCTCCCGCTCTCTACCCCATGTTCATAAGATCTTGTGTCGACTGAATTCACTGCCACACACTCTCCTCTTCCCTCTCTGTCTCTCTCCCTCCTCTTCTCTCACTTCTAATACCTCACAAAGCTGTCTCCCGTTTCTCTCTCTCCCCTCCTCTCCTATCATCTCTCTCTCCCCTCCTCTCCCATCCTCTCTCTATCCCCTCCTATCCTATCCTCTGCTCTCTCTCCCCTCTCTCCTACATTCTCCTTTCTCTCTCCCCTCCTCTCCTATCCTCTCTTTCCCCTCCTCTCCCATCCTCTCTCTCCCCTCCTCTCCCATCCTCTCTCTCTCTCCCCTCCTCTCCTATCCTCTCTCTCCCCTCCTCTCCTACAGTCTCCTTTTTCTTTCCCCTCCTCTCCCATCCTCTCTCTCTCTCTCTCTCTCTCCCCTCCTCTCCCATCTTCTCTTTCCCCTCCTCTCCTATCCTCTCCTCTCCCCTCTGATATCTCACAAAGCTGTCTCCTGTGCCCATGGTAACCCCTCTGAAGCACATCTCCACCTCAGTGTGGACAGTCTAGCTGATAGCTGGTTCACATTTCATTTGTCAGCTGATCGTCACAGCAAGGCAGGGGGCTGGTCACCTGGGTGAAAGAAACTAGGAGAAGGAGAAGAGGGAGGAGAGGGAGGAGAGAGAGGAGAGGGGGGAGGGAGGGAGGGAGGGGAGAGGAGAGGAAGGAGAGAGAGCGAGGAGAGAGTAAAATGAAAAGCAAAGGAGAGGAGAAGAGAGGAAAGGAGAGGAGTTAGGAGAGAGAATAGGAGGGAGGAGAGAGAGAAGTGACGAGGAGAGGAGGAGAGAGAAGAGGAGAGGGAGCAGAGAGAGAAGGGAAGTTAAGAAGAGGAGAGAGAAGAGGAGAGGGAGGAGAGAGAGAAGTGAAGTGGAGGAGAGAAAAGAGGAGAGAAAGAAGTTAAGTTAAGAAGAGGAGAGAGAAGAGGAGAGAGAGGAGAGGGAGGAGGGGGAGGAGTGAAGAGGTGGAGAGAGAACAGGAGAGGGAGGAGAGAGAGAAGTGGAGAAGAGGAGAGGAGGAGAGGAGGAGTGGGATAAGAGAGAGAAGTGAATAGGAGGAGAGAGAAGAGGAGAGGATGCAGAGGCGAAGAGAGGAGGTCCAGGAGGACCAGGACGAAGACCAGGGAGCCTTCAGAGAGAGTGTGCATGCATGTGTGAGTGTGTGTGTGTATGTGTATGTGTGTGTGTGTGTGTGTGTGTGTGTGTGTGTGTGTGTGTGTGTGTGTGTGTGTGTATGAGTGTGTGTGTGTGCCACCCTCCGGGCCTCCTCTCAACAGAGACAGTGCGTTAGTCAGCATGGTGGCAGAGCAGTGCCCATCCTCGCCACTTCCTCTGGGCCTCCTGCCCGCCAGCCACCCCCCACCTGCCAATCAAACCAGACAGACACATGACCTTTAACCCCTGGCTGTATCGGACGGCCCCAAACAGGTGACCTCCAAGACAGCCAGGTCACATGGGTAGCAGGCAGGAAGTTAAATATAGAAGGTGTCTCCAGACAGTAGCCGTGACTAGGATGTTAACAACAAGGGAACCCAACCCTGGGTCTCCACCCAACTCGTCAACGTCTACCATTAGACCAAGAAGATTCTGAGGAGGGGGCGTTTTAAAGGAACGTTGTTGTTGTCGATGAACAGCCATAGTGCTGTGGGTCACGAGTAAGCTTTTCAGGAAGGCTAATTAGCGTTTGTCCACATCGAACGTTTTGTCCACCTCACCTCTCGCTCGCTCCACCTTCAGCCAACCTGCCCCCCCCTCTTCTCTCCTCTCATCCATCCGCCCTTACCCCAATCGTCACCCTGCCCCCCTCTTCTCTCCTCTCGTCCATCCATCCTCACCCCTCATCCTCACCCCCCGTCTCCCCGTCTCCCCCCCTGCCCATCCTCCCTACAACCACATGGAAACACCAGCTTTCCTCAAGGCTGTCACTTGTTCCTCTCATCGGTAGCCTGGACAAGGTCAAGTATTCAGGCGTTTTGTGAGAAAAAGCATTTAAGCTCAGCCGGTTACCGGGACAACACAGGCGTAACCTCTCTCCTCACGCTGGTTTAATTGGAGCCTTTTCTCTCTCTCTCTCTCTCTCTCTCTCTCTCTCTTTCTCTCTCTCTCTTTCTCTCTCTCTCTCTCTCTCCCTCTCTGTCTCTCTCTCTCTCTCCCTCGCTCTCTGTTTCTCTCTCTGTCTCTCTCCCTCTAACTCGCCCTCTCTCTCTCTCCCTCTAACTCTCTCTCTCTCTCTCTCTCTTGCTTTATTCCCCCCCCACCTCCTTTTTGATTTCATGTGATTTTAAATGTCAAGAGTATGGAATGCATCCCATGTTTTAAAACCTTTTCAAATAAACCCAGGATCCAAGGTCAGTCCAGTTGAAAGCATGTTTCAGGAGGAAGAGAAAGAAAATAAGCCAGGCTAGTGCAAGTAAACAGCACAGTTCAACAACAATAATTTGATGTGCTACGTTTCACGTTTGTTTTAATGTGTATGTTTTTGTGTGCAAGTGTGTGTGTGTGTGTGTGTGTGTGTGTGACCATGTGTCTCTCCCTCATTGACTGAGACGGTTCCAGGGTACAGACCAGGGGAGGGATGGAGAAATGGCATCCATCCCATAATATTGGATGACGCCTGGTGTGTGCTGATGGAGAGAGTGCAATGTTTAGCCCTCAACACTGTACTGAGTCTACAGGGAAGCTGGTTAGGAGGGAGGGCAGGGGGGAGGGCGGGAGGGAGGGAGGGCGGGAGGGAGGAGGGAGTGTAGGGAGGAGGGAGGTCTGTTTTTTCTCCAAAGTTTTTCTTTGAAGTTCCTGCCACCCTCCCTGCCTGCCTGTGTCCCCCCCTGTCTCCCTGCTTGCCTGTGTCCCCCCCTGTCTCCCTGCTTGCCTGTCTCTCCCCCTGCCTCCCTGCCTGTCTGTCTCCTCCTGTCTCCTTGCTTGCCTGTCTCTCTCCTGTCTCCCTGCCTGTCTCCCCCCTGTCTCCCTGCCTGTCTGTCTCCCCCCTGTCTCCCTCCATCCTACCCTGTTGAACGAGACTTGAGCAGCAATCCATTACTCTCACCTGAGAGGGGATGGATGGACGGAAAGACTGGAATTGATGGATGGAAGGAGGGATAGAGGGAGAGATTGAGTAAAAGGCTAGGGTACCTCACTGTCCTGTCTGCTGCATGCTAATTGAGACAGCACTAGCACAGGGGGTAACAATCTCCTGGCTCAGACAGGTTCAGTCTCAATCCAGTCTGGTGGGATCAGCTAGCTTAGCATGCTGGCTGTGTGACTGTAGGCTATCTTTAGTGTAGAAGCTAGCTTGGCATACTGGCTGTGTCTGTAGGTTAGCTTTCGTGTAGAAGTTTGCTTAACATGCTGGCTGTGTGACTGTAGGCTAGCTTTAGTGTAGAAGCTAGCTCATCATGCAGGCTGTGTGACTGTAAGGCTAGCTTTGGTGTAGAAGCTAGCTTAGCATGCTGACTGTGTGACTGTAAGGCTAGCTTTGGTGTAGTGACTATCTTAGCATGCTAGCGGGTACGATTTAGAACAAATTCTCAGATCTATACCCCTCAGCAAATGCATATTCATTTGTAACCTCTCAGTTCATTCTTGATTTCCATAATGCAACAGGCATTATCAACGGGTGCAGACCTAAATGCCTCTGGGCTAATTGGATATAATTTCATAAATACAAGCAATCAGAGCAACCAAACTCCATCTTGGTTGTTTACAAAAAATGAGTCAATGCCTCTCCTCTGTACTGTCATCGGATTAAACCCACGTGATTGGCCCAGAACGTTCCATGCCTGTTTGAATGAGAGGGTGGCCAGACTTATCTGCCAGAGCAGATAAACATAAGTTGTCTGGTCTAAAACTGCACATCTTTGATCGAGAACTGCATCCCTAGAAAGAGATGGAGATGGAGAGAAAGGGTGTGTGTCTAAGAGAGAGAGAGAGAGAGAGAGAGAGAGAGAGAGAGAGAGAGAGAGAGAGAGAGAGAGAGAAAGAGCAATGTTTGTGTGTTGTGTGAGAGAGAGAGAGGGAAGAAGAAGAGAGAAAGTGGTTGTTGTGTCTTTTGTTGTTGTGGTTGCTTGGTCCTGGTTAAGAATAACAAGACAATTTGTGTGTTGGTGTGCTGGTGTGTGTGTAAGAAGAGAAAAAGACAAGACAGAGAGCAAGTGTTGGTTTGTAAGAAGAGAAGAACAGAGAAATGTGTGTTTGGTGTGCTGTAACAGAGAGAACAAAGAAGTACGGCGAGAAAAGATCAGAGACACGTGAAAAGAAGATACAGTGGGAAATACAAGAGATGATACAGAAGATGTTAACATAAGAATACAGAGAGAGGTGATAATCGAGAAAATCCAGAGGAGAGGTGTAAGCGAGAGAATACGAGGAGATAGTGTAGCAAGAATCCAAGAGAGTGTTATAATCGAAGAAATACAGAGAAGTGTAACAAGAATCCAGAGAGAGTTTGTAAGCGAAGAATCTAGAGAGACTGTGTAGAAGAATATACAGAGAAGTTTAACGAAGAATCCAGAGAGAGTGTGTAAGCGAGAGAGATACAGAGAGAGTGTGTAAGCGAGAAAGATACAGAGAGAGTGTGAGAATGCGTGCGAGCGAGATTGACAGAAAGAGTTTGTGCGAGATTGAGGGACACACAGAGAGAGAGAGTATGAGAGAGAGCGAGATCTTTGTACTAGCTGTAAATAAGCGGGTCATTATTATCCAGCAAGCCGCCCCCTCTCTTCACTGGAGGGGCGTGTGAATGAGAGGCTGAATAAAACAGCTTGTCAACTAACTAAACCAGCCTGTCAATAGCCCTTTAATTCTGAATAGAGAACAAATACAATTCAATAGACTGTAATGGGCTCGTTTTGCTAGAGACTCTTGAAATTGACTCGATGGCTTAATTCAGCTTTGGCAGGTGTGACACGATTGGCAAATGTATTCAGGCTTCAATCAGCAACATAAACAACACTCAGGCATTGGACGGCAAACCTCTTTTCTATAGTGCTGTGTGTGCTGTCTGTGTGTGTGTGTGCTGTGTGTGTCCTGTGTGTGCTGTCTGTGTGTGTGTGTGTGTGCTGTGTGTGTCCTGTGTGTGCTGTCTGTGTGTGTGTGTGTGTGCTGTGTGTGTGAGTGTGTGTGAGTGTGTGTGTGTGTGTCCGGTGTGTGTCCTGTGTGTGCTGTCTGTGTGTGTGTGTGTGTGTGTGCTGTGTGTGTGTGTGTGTGTGCGCGTAAACGTGCCTGTTTTTCCTCCTGGTGTCTGTGTACGTATATCTGCATGTATTTGGTTCGGTGTCTGTCTGTGTCTCAGTGCACGGATGTGTGTGTGTGTGTTCTAGTGTGTGTTCTAGTGTGTGTGTGTGTGTGTGTGTGTGTGTGTGTGTACTCCAGAGCCATATGCATGTAAGCAGGGCCTTCTGGGGCTGTGTTGGCAGGTTGTCCTTCCACGTTTACACTCACAATGTTAGTTTGATTTGTAACACACTCCCATGTTTCCTAACACACAGCTACTCATCAACAGGCCCATCTGTCAGGATATCTCTGAGCAGACAGAGGCCAGCTCTCTCTCTTTCTCTATCTCTTTCTCAGTCACTCTCTCTCGTTTTCTTTCTCCCTTTCTCTCTCCCCTTCTCTCTTTCTCTCTCTGTCACTCTTTCTTTCTCTCTCTCTCTCTCTCTCTCTCTCTCTGTCACTCTTCCTTGCTCTCTCCCTCTCTTTCTCCCTCTCTCCCCTTGTCTCTCTCTCTCCCCCTCTCTCTCCCCCCCTCTCTCTCTGACCCTTCGCCTCTGCTACCATCCCTCATTTCACAGAATCATCTCCCTTCTCTACATCTCTCTTTCTCTCTACATCCCTCTTTCTCTCTACATCCCTCTTTCTCTCTACATCCCTCTTTCCCTCCAGCCCCTGTTTCTTCCCTTCCCTTTATCCCTCCTCTCTCTTCACCGCTCTCTCTCTCCCTCTCCCTCTCCTCCCTCCAGTCTATCCTGTCCTCACAGTAAATCATGTCTTCAGTAGGAGTTAGCAGCATGTGACAGCTCAGCAGTCTAGGATAGCTACCTTCTTCCTCCATGACAGTTTACCCTCTGCTAGTACAACACACACACACACACAGGCGCACACACACACACACACAGGCGCACACACACACACAGGCGCACACACACACACACACACAGGCGCACACACACACACACAGGCGCACACACACAGACACACACAGGCACACACACACACACACACAGGCGCACACACACACACACAGGCGCGCACACACAGGCATGCACATACACACACAGGCACACACACACAGGCATGCACATACACACACAGACACACACAGGCACAGACACACAAGTACGCACACACACACACACACACAGGCATACACACACAGGCACACACACACAAGCATACACACACAGGCATACAAAAAAGTAGCTTTAGACAGAAATCCTGTTCACATTTGCATGGCTGTGACTTCTCCTATTCTGAGGGAAAATATTCGTTCAACAGTGATGATAAGGCCATTTTCATAGGTATGATTCACATTCTAGTTTGGGGTTTGAATATGTCGTTATTGTTTTATTGATTTGGCAGTGAAACCTAGATTTACCCATTATACAACACTTCTAAATCTATTAATTTGGTTCTGTTGCCACACAGTTATTCACTAACCAGCTGTTTACGCAGGCTTCAGATGAAATGGATGAAAACACTACAGTCTCCATGCTGGACTGGATGGTGCTTTGATGGTGCTTTGAATGAGATTGTGTGCCTGCCAGTTTAATGAGCTTCTTGTCATAACGTTCAATACAGAAATGGTTATATGACACACTCCTACACTAATGTACTCCTCTACGCTTCCCTCCTCTCCTTTTCCCTTCCATCTTCTCTCCTCCTCTTCTCTCTTCACTGCTCTTCTGTACTCATTTTCTCTCCCCTCCTCTTCTCTTCTTTCATTTCCTCTCCTCTCTCCTTCTTTCCTCTCCTCTTTTTTCTTCTCTCCTGTCCTCCTCCCCTCTTCTCTCCTCTCCTTTCCTCTTCTCTCCTCTTCTCTTCTATCCTCTCCTCCTCCCCTCCCCTCCCCTCCCCTCCTCTCCTCTCCTCTCCTCTCCTCTCCCTCTCATTCTCTCCTCTCCTTCTCTCCTCTCCTCTCCTCTTCTCTCCTCTCCTCTCCTCCTCCCCTCTCCTCTCATCTCCTCTTCTCTCCTTCTCTCCTCCTCTCTCCTCTCCTCCTCTCCTCTCCTCTCCTCCCCTCTCATCTCCTCTCCCTCTCCTTCTCTCCTCCCCTCTCCTCTCCTAGCCACTCCTCTCTCTTCTTCTCTTTTCTCTTTCTTCTGTTCAAAGCTAAAGGATGACAGACCATAGAAGGCCTCCAGTGGAGAGACACTCCAAAGTCTTATCAAGGGGAACACGTTAGATCCTAGTCTGAATTCCTAAACTGGGACATCAGCAAGAGAGAGAGAGAGGAAGAGAGAGAGAGATAGAGAGAGAGAGGGAGAGAGAGAGAGAGAGAGTGAGTGAGTGAGTGAGTGAGTGAGTGAGTGAGTGAGTGAGTGAGGGAGAGGTGTTAGGAGGGAGTAAAACTCTGAACAGACAATCAAAGCTTGTCTGCTTTATTTCATGCTAATGATTGTTCTTGTGTCCTTCTCTGTCAAAACAGATGTATTTATTTAGCCATTTATGCTATGGCTCACTCTCTCTCCTCTCTCTCGCTCTATCCTATCTCCTCACTCTCTCTCCTCTCTCTCCACTCTATCATATCTCGTATCTTTCTTTTCCCCCAGTCTCACTGTCTCTCTCTCTCTCTCTGTTGCTCCACTCTATCTCTTCTCTCTCCCCCTCTCTCGCCTCCCCCTCCTGCTGTTGGTAAACCAGGGTGTGTGTGCTGTAGCGTGGAGACAGGAAGCGTGTCATTAACATGAGTGATTACAGGCACTGCGTCACACTCATTTGCATGGACCTGAACTCCTGTACATCTCTACTGTAGAAGAGAGGGGTGACGATGGACTTGGAGGGGGAGGACGATGGGTGAGAGAAGAGACAGAGGGGGGGAGGACAATGGGTGAGAGAAGAGACAGAGGGGGGGAGGCGATGGGTGAGAGAAGAGACAGAGGGGGGAGCAGAGCATTCAGAGGGGTTTGAGACTAAGCTTGATGGTGAGGGAGGTAGAAAGAGAAATGGGAATGGACGGAGAGAGTCAATGAGAGGGAGTAAGAGGCACAGAAGATGGAGAGAGACAGTGAGAGAGAGGGTGAGAGAGGGAGAGGGAGAGAGACGGCAGAAAGAGACATAGAGGGAGAAAGAGATAGAGGGGAGAGAGATACAGAGGGAAAGAGAAAGAGGGAGGGTGAGAGAGGGGAGAGAGATAAAGAGAGAGTGGGAGAGAGAGGGATAGATAAAGAGAGAGAGAGAGAGAGAGATAAAGAGAGAGAGAGAGAGAGAGAGAGAGAGAGAGAGAGAGAGAGAGAGGGATAGATAAAGAGAGAGAGAGAGAGATAAAGAGAGAGAGAGAGAGATAAAGAGAGAGAGAGAGATAAAGAGAGAGAGAGAGAGAGAGAGAGATAAAGAGAGAGAGAGAGATAAAGAGAGATAGATAGATAAAGAGAGAGAGAGAGAGAGAGATAAAGAGAGAGAGAGAGAGAGAGATAAAGAGAGAGAGAGAGAGAGATAAAGAGAGAGAGAGAGAGAGAGAGAGAGGGATAGATAAAGAGAGAGAGAGAGTATGAGCCTGTGGAGGATGAAGATCAGTGTTCTCAGACAGAACAGCCTCATGCTTCTCTGCTGGGTGACTGATGGAATCAGCATACACTCTCTGCCCTCCTTCGCTCAATAATAATGGACCATTTTCTCTGTTTTAAAAAAGGATCCTCATTTCAAATCTGTGTTCTATAGAACGCTGTGTGTGTGTGTGTGAGGGTAAGACCTATTGCTATAAATACACATTAATTGTGTTTTTGTTTGTGTGATGCCTGGGTCTGTGAGCATGTGGGTTTGTGCTTGGGTGTGCGTGTGTGTGTGTGTGCATATGCTCGTGTTTTTGCGCGCGCGTATGTGTGCATATGCTCGTGTGTGCGTGTGTGTGTGCATATGCTCGTGTGTTTGTGTGTGTGTGCATATGCTCGTGTGTTTGTGTGTGTGTGCATATGCTCGTGTGTGTGTGTGTGCGTGCGTGCATGTGTGTGTGCATGTGCTTGTGTGTGTGTGTGTGTACATATGCCCGTGTGTGTGTGTGCATATGCTCGTGTGTGCGTGTGTGTGTACGTGTGTGTGTGCATATGCTCGTGTGTGTGTGCGTGTGTGTGTGCATATCCTCGTGTGTGTGTGTGTGTGTGTGTGAAGCCAGACAATGTCACAGGTGCTCATCTCTTCTGAATACCCCATCGCCATGGATACGAAAACTCAGCTTTTCAAGCACAAATCTTTTGTAGATCGCTGTCATCATGATGGAAAAATTAACTTTGTACTTTTTACGTTACAACTATGACTCATAGGTCAAAAATTCTGAGTTTCAATAGAGGACACTCAGACAGAGAAAGAGAGAGAGAGAGAGAGAGAGAGAGAGAGAGAGAGAGAGAGAGAGAGAGAGAGAGAGAAAGACAGACAGACAGACAGACAGACAGATAGAGGGACAGGCAGGCAGACAGACAGGTGTGCAGACTACCAGGGTAGGAAAACAGACAGACAGGCAGTCAGACAGACAGGTGTGTAAACAGCCATGGTAGAGAGACAGACAGACAGACAGACAGACAGACATGGGTATAGACTGCCAAGGTAGACAGACAGACAGACAGGCAGACAGACAGACAGACAGACAGACAGACAGACAGACAGACAGACAGGTGTGTAAACAGCCATGGTAGAGAGACAGACAGACAGACAGACATGGGTATAGACTGCCAAGGTAGACAGACAGACAGACAGACAGACAGACAGACAGACAGACAGGCAGACAGACAGACAGACAGACAGACACAATGGGAACATGATGGAAACACAAGAGTAAACATGGATGTTGCAGTGGCCGTGACAATCTATTAAAATTCAGTAACAAAGTTTTTCAATCTTATCTAACACTCTTTTATGTGGAGCAGTGGAGTAATTAATTCTGCACTTGCTGTCATTACTTACTCCTCTGGTAGGAGAAAAAAAATCCTAAATTAATTACGGCCAACAACATGCAAATAGTGATTAATTTAGGCTTTCTCCATTTGTTCTACTGGACTACTAACAGAGTAGATCCTTTCCAGGGTAATTAATTTCTCTCTCTCTCTCTCTCTCTCTCTCTCTCATTCTCTCTAGCCCTCTCTCTAGCCCTCTCTCTCTCTTACTCCCTCTCTTTATCTGTCTCTCTCTGTCTCTGTCTCTCTCTCTCTCTCTAGCCCTCTCTCTCTCTCTCTCTCTAGCCCTCTCTCTCTCTTTATCTCTCTCACTCCCTCTCTCTTAATCTCTCTTTTTCCTATTCATGTCTCTCCCTCTCCCTCTCTCCCTGCCTCGCTCCCTCCTTCTATTTTTCACTCTGTCTCCCTCCTTGTATCTCTCTGCCTCTCTTTGTCTCTCTCAATCGCTCTCTCCCTCCCTCATTCTCTCTCTCTTCTGTAAAGAGAGTCTCATCCAGACTATTTAGTCTCCCTGCTTTTCATCCTCATTGGCTGTTTCTGGTCTTCCTGCTGACGTGCTCTCTCTCCTCTCGTTCTCTCTCTCCTCTCGTCCTCTCTCTCCCCTCTTCCTCTCTCTCCTCTCGTCCTCTCTCTCCTCTCGTCCTCTCCCTCCCCTCTTCCTCTCTCTCCCCTCTTCCTCTCTCTCCTCTCGTTCTCTCCGTGACGTGAGCGCGGAGCAAGCCAGGAGGAGCTGCAGACGTCTCAGATAGTTAGCAGTTTGAATCCGTCCTCAGATTAGAGGCTATAAAAGGGATGGGGAGTATTTGCATAGCGATGGGAGAAGCACCATGGCAACATTGAAAGCCGGTATGAAGCCGGTATTCTTCCAGACTGGCCGTTAAACGCTGCGAGGAGGCTGTAAGTATAAGCGTCTGCCATCATAAGGCGTTAGGTTAACCTCAGCCAACCACAGAGACTCCAGACCAGGAAGTCGTTCCGTCCCATCGCACTTGGTGTGCGCTTGATTTACCCAGAAAACTGCAGTCGAAACGACTGGCCAAACAATGATAAGTGAAATGTGACACAAATCAAATGTACCTAAATTCAGATAGATGTAGTGTTGATAGTGACCCATCGCATTGCGGGTCAGCGTGATTGGAAAGCGTGTGTGTGTATGTGGAGAGAGGGTGTTTTCCTCCTCTTCCTTCCACCAACATCCTCTTCCCTCTCCTATACTCTCCTCTCTACCCTCTCCTCGTTCTCCTCTCCTACACTCTCTCCTCTCCTACCCTCTCTATCCTCCTACCCTCTCCTCTCTACCCTCCTACCCTCTCCTCTCTCCTTTCCTACCCTCTCTCCTCTCCTACACTCTCTCCTCTCCTACCCTCTCTCCCCTCCTACCCTCTCCTCTCTCCTGTCCTACCCTCTCCTTTCCTCTACCTTCTCCTCTCTCCTACTCTCTCCCCTCTACCCTCCTACTTTCTCCTACCCTCTCCCACCCTCTCACCCCCTACCCTCTCCTCTCCTTCTCTCACCTACTACCCTCTCCTCTCCCCTCCTCTCCCACCCTCTCGCCTCCTCTCCTACTCTCTCCCCTCCTCTCTGTCTCCCAGAGATGAGTGACAGATGGCCATTAGTGTATATTCCACACATCTGCTTCGAGTCGCTAATTTATCTCATTAGGTGAACGTGCAGAGGGGGAGGGGAGGGGGGAGACGGGGGAGGGAGGAAAGGAGAGGGTGTAACAACGCTTCATTATGAATGTAGAACAGAGGGAGCGAATGAGATATGGAGGAGGAGGGAGGGTGGGTGAGGAGAAAGAGAGAGGGAGGGAGAAGGGGAGAGACCAGGAGAAATTGAGAGAGAGAGAGAGAGAGAGCAAGAGAGAGAGACTAGACAGAGAGGAAGAGAGAGAGAGAGAGAGAGAGAGGGGAAGAGAGAGGAAGAGAGAGAGGAAGAGAGAGGAAGAGAGAGAGGAAGAGAGAGAGGAGGAGAGAGGAAGAGAGAGAGGAGGAGAGGGAGGTAGAGAGAGAGGAGGAGAGAGAGGAAGAGAGAGAGGAAGAGAGAGGAAGAGAGAGAGGAAGAGAGAGGAAGAGAGAGAGGAAGAGAGAGGAAGAGAGAGAGGAGGAGAGAGAGGAAGAGAGAGAGGATGAGAGAGAGGAAGAGAGAGAGGAAGAGAGAGAGAGAGGAGGAGAGAGAGGAAGAGAGAGAGAGGAGGAGAGAGAGGAAGAGAGAGAGGAAGAGAGAGAGGAAGAGAGAGAGGAAGAGAGAGTGGGCGGTGGTGATCAGCAGATTGGGCCCACTGTGCTCCTCATAACAGGGGTCACACGCCTGCGCAACAATATGTCTGCCTGTGTGTGTGTCTGCGTGTGTGTGTGTGTCTGTGTGTGTCTGCGTGTCTGTGTGTGTGTGTGTGTGTGTCTGCGTGTGTGTGAGTGTGTCTGCGTGTGTGTGTCTGCGTGTGTGTGTCTGCGTGTGTGTGTCTGCGTTTGTGTCTCTGCGTGTGTGTGTCTGCGTGTGTGTCTCTGCGTGTGTGTGTCTGCGTGTGTGTGTCTGCGTGTGTGTGTGTCTGCGTGTGTGTGTGTCTGCGTGTGTGTGTGTGTCTGCGTGTGTGTGTGTCTGCGTGTGTGCCTGTGCATGCGCGCGTGTGTGAGTTGGTGTTGTGCCTGGGTTCTCTGCGGGTCATGTTGCACATCATAGCAGGCGATATGCTCGCATATGCATGTACACCCACGCAAACACATACACACATATGTACACACACAGACGTTGATACACACACACACACAGGCACTCTCTCTCCCTCTCCCTCTTCCTCTCTCTCTCTCTCTCTCTCTCTAAGCTTGATGAAAGACAGGAACAGGCGGTGTGTGCCAGTGCGCTCACATAATTAGCGCTTTATACTGTACTGCTGTTTCTGTTGAAGCCTTGATGGGGAGGGTGCCAAAAACTGACCGCTTTCATTAAACTATTTATATCCTCCGTTTTCCCTGTCACTCTCTCCTGTAGCTCTCTGTCTCCCTGTATCTCTCTCCTCTCTGCCAGTATCTCTCTGTGCTGTTGTCTCGCTCTCTCTCTCTCTCTCTCAAGGTTTTTACTCTCTCTCCATCCTCCCCCTGTTCCCCCCTCATCTCCCCCCCTCTCCCCTGTTGTGGTGTCTTGCGTGCGGGAGGATTACAGAATACTCTCTCTGCTTTTCATTGGCCAACTCCACGCCAACCAAAGTGGCTTAAAGCAGCGGGTTGCCCTGAACGACTGGAGAGACTGCAGGCCTGTCTAGCAGCACATGAGCCAGAGAGGGAGAGAGGGAGAGAGGGAGAGAGGGAGAGAGGGAGGGAGGGAGAGAGGCAGTGAGGCAGAGAGGGAGAGAGGGAGAGAGGGAGAGAGGGAGAGAGCGAGAGAGGGAGAGAGACAGAGAGGGAGTGAGGCGGAGAGGGAGAGTGGGAGAGAGGCAGAGAGGGAGAGAGGCACGTATGTATGTGTGTGTGTGTGTATGTATGTATGTATGTGTTTGTGTGTTAATGTGTTTGTGTGTGCGTGCATGTATGCGTGTGTGTGCATGTATGTGTGTATGTATATGTGTGTGTATTTGTGTGTATTTGCTTGTGTGTATAGCGAAGGTTAAGCTTGCAAGTAGCAGTTGAAGTAATGCTCATCTTCACACACTGTGGAATGTGGAGAAATCTGCCATCACACACATACACATGCACACGCACACATATAATATTAATACAATATAAGATTAATGGAATGGGTCAATAGAAATCGACCACAGATCTAATTACATTAGTCTGAGTCAGTTCTAATGAGAGCCGACAGCCTCTGTGTGTGTGTGTGTGTGTGTGTGTGTGTGTGTGTGTGTGTGTGTGTGTGTGTGTGTGTGTGTGTGTGAACGTGCACATGTATGTGTGCGTGTCTGTGTGTCTGTGCGTATACATGTGTGTGTGTGTCTGTGTGTCTGTGCATGTACAGTACATGTGTGTGTGTGCGTGTACGTGTGTGTGTGTGTCTGTGCATGTACAGTACATGTGTGTGTGTGTGTGTTGCCTGGTTGCTGAGATGTAGCGAGGTTGCATTGGGCCTGGTAATTACCGTTCCTCAACACTGGATTCTTTTCTATCCTTCATCTTCTGCTGCCCTTTCTATGTGCTCTGTTTCTAGGTCACCAACACACCTGCAGAATAAATGACATGACGTTTATGGAAATGTAACGCGTCATCACTGTGTCCCACTGGTCTTCCTGGTTGAGATGGAAGGTAACCAGGTCTGGTCTAGGTCTGGTCTGGTCTAGGTCTGGCCCAGGTCTGGTCTAGGTCTGGCCTAGGTCTGGCCCGGTCTGGTCTAGGTCTGGTCTGGTCTGG
Source organism: Plecoglossus altivelis (assembly GCA_036571765.1). Classification (NCBI taxonomy): domain Eukaryota; kingdom Metazoa; phylum Chordata; class Actinopteri; order Osmeriformes; family Plecoglossidae; genus Plecoglossus; species Plecoglossus altivelis. Next base: position 2,259,608 of record BROE01000018.1, on the reverse strand, counting down.
TCTAGGTCTGGTCTGGTCTGGTCTAGGTCTGGTCCAGGTCTGGTCTAGGTCTGGCCCAGGTCTGGCCTAGGTCTAGCCAGGTCTGGTCTAGGTCTGGCCTGGTCTGGTCTAGGTCTGGTCCAGGTCTGGTCTGGCCTTGTCTGGTCTAGGTCTGGCCCAGGTCTGGTCTAGGTCT
>BROE01000018.1:2243532-2248637 GCA_036571765.1 Plecoglossus altivelis | reverse complement strand
GGGGGAGGGAAGGGGGATGGAGGGGGGAGGGAGGGGGGTGGGGAGGACAGGGAGGAGGGCAGAGTGTGGTTACAGAGGAGAGCGAGTGTGGGTGGAGGAGGAGGGGGAGGGGGGGGAGGCAGGGAGAGAGGGAGGGAGATGCAGTGGAGGGTGGAGGGCGGGGGAGGGGAGTAAACGGGGTGGTGGGGTGGGGTGAGCGCTCCAGTGCAGAGGAGAATTAATTACCCTTGTGGAAGAGGAAGGTTTGGAGAGGCTTGGGTTCGGGGGGCCATTATCAAGTGACACTGCAAACGATTGTCTGGCCCTGGAGAGATTCTGTAGTCCAAACAATAGGCTGGCCAAGAGGGGAGGGGGGGGGGGGGGGTGGTGGGTGTTAGATCCTCAGCAGGGGGTATGTCCTACGGAGCAGGCCTCCGCCACAGGAGAAGGGAGTGCTCTCCTCCTCTCGCACCGAGGGACAGACAGCTGCCAGCCCAGCGTGAGGGTGGAGGAGGGGGTGGAGGAGAGGGGGATGAGGAGAGAGAGAGAGAGAGACAGAGACAGAGACAGAGAGAGAGAGACAGAGAGACAGAGAGAGAGAGACAGATAAAGAGAGGGAGTGAGAGAGATAAAGAGAGAGGGCTAGAGAGAGGGCAAGAGAGAGGGCAAGAGAGAGAGAGAGAGAGAGAGAGAGAGAGAGAGAGAGAGAGAGAGAGAGAAGGTTAGGCATTCCCTTGCTGTTCATTACTTCTAACATCAGGCCACCAGGAGTCGGACCAAACCAGGCAACAGTCTGTCAACCAGCTCCTCCTACTTCTGGTTAGTGTGACGAGGCCTGCCTGACCTCCATCCAAGCCTCCTGATGGTGTCTGTGTCCTGTATAGAAACATTCAGGCGTACCAAAAATACATTGAACAATTAAACACAGATAGACATTAACACCCCCACCCACCTACTAAAAAGTGCAACTGTCAAAAGGAATTTACACTTTATATAAGTCTAAACAAATAACAATTCAAATATTAAAGGACATTTATTTTGGAAACAATTGTAGAAATTAGATTTGAAACTAGTGTTTATTTATTAATGCATTTTTTTACAACGACAATTTTTGAAACCGCAAAAAAAGTATATATTCATTGCGTTTTTTGGAATAATAGCAATTGCTTATGACAAAACAAAACTGAAAATATGCCTTAACCACGTAAACACCAAACGTGACTTGAGCAGCGTGTTGTGTGCACGCGTTAACCCGGTAACGGCTCCGCTCTCTCAGCCAGTGATTCAGCGAGGGATAACGTAGCGCTTCTTTTCCTATCCCTCAAGACTCTTTGGGATTAAAGGCTTCCCGTTGCCGTGGCCACGTGCTGTAAACTGTTGTGTTCCGTTGCCATGGACGGTAAGATTGTAACCTGCAGGCGACGTGGCCTTGTTGCTTTGCGGCTGGATTAGACTATGGAGATGACGCATTTACTTCGGGATTCAAAACACTGACCGGAGAACTGGTTAGTGTTTCTATTAAAAACAGAATTAAGGAAGAGATTTTGGTGCATCTGATTTTAAAGACCCTCCCTCCTCTCCTCCCCCCTTTCCTGCCGCCTTTCGGAAATAAACCAACAAATACATCAACGAACAACGTACAAACAAAAAAAGCCAATGAAATAAACTAAACAAAAAACAACCTTATTCTAATTCCCTTGACGAAACAGACATAACAACATTTAATTCCATTCCCGGTGTCTGACTGAAGCATGCAAAGCCACAGAAAATTCATTTCTAACACTGCCGCGACAAACGGAAAAGAAAAAAAAAAAAAAAAAGAGAGAAAAAGCAACAAATCAACCCTTGGGGAGAGTTGGAGCGGCCCTGATGGGTCTGTTGTACAGAGGGCTCAGTAATGCCCCATGTCAGTAAAGCAAAGGGAATGTTCCTGTTAAATATGCAAAATCCCGCCTGTCAGTTGAATGATAATGGAGCGACACCTTAGCTCGGGCCTGCTGACTCGGTTGGCTAGCCTTCAAAGCCCTGTTGACTAACTTTGAAAAGACCTTGTGCTTCCTGACTCTGGGCATTCTGTGATTGGACAAATGGTGCAGAAAGGGGTGAGGAGGAGGGGAGAGGAGGAGGGGAGAGGAGAAGGGGAGACGAGTGGAGGAGCGAGAGAGGGAAGGGAGGAAAGGATGGAGGGGAGGAGGTGGGTAGAGAAGGGAGAAAGACAGGGTAGAAGGAGAGAGAAGGACGAGAGAAGGAGATGGAAGGAGGGAGAGAGAGGAGGGTTATGGGTAGGCCAAGGAGATGAGAGGAGAGAGAGAAGAGAAGAAACAATAGGAGAATATCAGAGAGAGAGAGAGGAGAGAGAGAGAGAGAGAGAGAGAGAGAGGAGGAGGTGATAAATAGAGCAGCAGTCATGGCATATTCAAGATGTTGGAGGGATGTTTGCCTTTGAAGTTATACTCTCTCCATCTCTCTCGCTCTCTCCCTCTTTCTCTCTCTCTCTAACTCTCTCTAACTCTCTCTCTCACTCTCTTTCTCTCCCTCTTTCTCTCTCACTCTCTTTCTCTCCCTCTTTCTCTCTCTCACTCTCTTTCTCTCCCTCTTTCTCTCTCTCACTCTCTTTCTTTCTCGCTTTCTCTCTCTACGTTTCACTCTTCATTTCTCTCGCAAATTCAATCCAAGTTCCGCCAGGTTAACCCCTCCTTCCAGAATGACAACTTCCTGCTCTTCACAGTTTAGCCCCTCCCCCCAGCTGCAGCTTAGCCCCTCCCTCCAGCTGCAGTTTAACCCCTCCCTGCAGCTGCAGTTTAGCCCCTCCCCCCAGCTGCAGTTTAGCCCCTCCCTCCAGCTGCAGTTTAGCCCCTCCCCCTAGCTGCAGTTTAGCCCCTCCCTCCAGCTGCATCATGTGCTATGCAGATGTTCCTGCTGTGTTTGTAGATCTTCATGTTCCTGCTTCGGTTGTGTGAACCCAGTGGGGTCATATGCCAGACCTCGAGCACTTTACAGAACCACACACACACATGCGCGCGCGCACACACACACACACACACTTTCTCCTCCAGACATGCAAACACACAGCCATCCTCCCAGACACACATCACGTGTGCTGACATCATTGATCACGCAGCAGTGCTGGCATTAAACCCAATCATAGCAGACCTCTCTCTTCTTCTGAGCTAAATCACCCGGCACATTTCAATACCAGATGACTTGTGTTTCATTGAAGTGCAAGCGCTCTCCATTGTGTTTGGTGGCCTAACTGTCTGACCTTAATGAAGATGAAACTGTTTAATTTCTCCTCATAATTACTCCATATTTAACACAAGGTGCTGCACTGGCAGGCTGGGAAGACATTCACCCTCACAGGATCATCTCCCTCTCTCCCCCTGTCTCTCTCTCCCCCTGTCTCTCTCCCCCCCTATCTCTCTCACTCCCCTGTCTCCCTCTCCCCCCTGTCTCTCTCTCTCTCTTTCTCCCTCGCTTTCTCTCTCTCCCTCTGTCTCTCTCTCTTTCTCTCCCTGTCTCTCTTTCTCTTTCTCTCCCCCTGTCTCCCTCCCTCTTTCTCCATTGCTTTCTCTCTCTCCCCTGTCTCTCTCTCTCCCCTGTCTCTCTCTCTTTCTGCCTTGCTCTCTCCCCCTGTCTCTCTCCCCCTGTCTCTCCTCTCTCCCTGTCTCTCTCTCTTTCTGCCTTGCTCTCCCTCTGCTCTCCCCTCTCCCTGTCTCTCTCTCTTCGCCTTCTCTCTCCCCTGCATCTCTCTCCCCCTCTCTCTCTCTTTCTCCTGCTCTCTCCCCCTGTCTCTCTCTTCCCCTCCCACCCCCAACCCCCAACCCCAACCCTAACCCCCCCCTCTCTCCCCCTGTCTCTCTCCCCTGCTCCTCTCTTTCTTGCCTTCTCTCTCCCCTCCTGCCTCTCTCTCTCCCCGTGTTCCCTCTTTCGGCCTTGCTCTCTCCCCCTGTCTCTCTCCCCCTGTCTCTCTCCCCTGTCTCTCTCTCTTTCTGCCTTGCTCTCTCCCCGCTAGTCTCTCCTCTCCTCTTCCCCCTGTCTCTTCCCCTGAATCTCTCTCCCCTTGTCACTCTCTCCCCCGTCTCTCTCCCTCTCTGTCCCCTGTCTTGCCCTCTGTCTCACCCTTATCTCCCTCTCTTTCCCTCTGTCTCTCTTTCTCTCTTCTTCTCTCTCCCCTGTCTTTCTTTCTCTCTCTCCCTGCCTCTATCTATCCCCCTTTCTCCTTCTGCCTCTCCCTTTGTCACCTTCAATCCCTTTCTCTCCCCCTCTCTCCCTATTTATCCTCCTCTTTCTCTCTCCTTCTGCTTGTCTGTTATAAAACTGCTGTTCAAATAATCTCCGTAATTCTCAGCTTACTAGCAGTGCGTGTGTGAGAGTGAGTGTGTGTGTGTGTGTGTGTGTGTTGTCAACAGAAGTGTGTAATTGCAGTGTGTGCTATTGATACCAGAGTATTTGAGGGCTGGTTATGGTCACCAGTGAGGACAGTGGGGTCAAGGACACATGATAGGAGGGGGCATTAATAATGCCCCCATCTGTGTGTGTGTGTGTGTGTTGTTGTGTGTGTTGTGTATGTGAGAGAGTGTCCGATTCTGTTAATGTTTCCAGACCGCTCTGTAGGCAGTGCACCCTCTGATAAGTAATTCATTTGATTGCTTTAGAAGCGCTGGCTTGTTGCTTTCATGTCACAGCCGGTTTGTTTTTGTGTGTGTCTGTGTTGTTGTGTGGGTGTGTGTGTGTGTATGGTGGTGGTTGTATTGTGCGTGTGTGTGTTTTGTGTGTGTGTGTGTGTGTGATCTCCATTGGACTCCCCCTCCCTGAGGCAGCATGTCTGTAGTTGTGCTTAGCTAAGGGTAGATTCTCCTCTTTCCTCTCTTCTCTGTCTCCCATCTCTCCTCCCCCTTTCTTCTCTCTCTCCCATCCGCCCCTCTTTCTCTCCCATCCCTCTCTCTCTCATTCTTCCCTCTCTCTCTTCCATTCCCCCATCTCTCTCTCTCTCTCTCTCTCTCATTCCTCCCTCTGTCTTTCTCCCATCCCTCCTCTCTCTCACTATCTCTCTATCCCTCTTTCTCTCATCCTCCCCCCTCTGTCTCTCCCTCCCTCCCTCCCTCCCTCCTCCCTCCTCCCCTCCT
>BROE01000018.1:2233532-2238532 GCA_036571765.1 Plecoglossus altivelis | reverse complement strand
CTTCCCTCTCTCATCCTTCCCTCCCTCTCGTTGCTCTGGTCTCCATTCTCTTCTAGGATCTATTCTGCTTCCTAATCAAGACGTTGGTTTTCCTGCACAGTTTTACTCCCTTTGAAACCCCAGACCCACAACTGTCCCTGCCTCTCTCTCTTTTTATCTCTATCCCTCACTCTCTGTCTCTCCTCCCTCTCTCTCTTTGTTTCTCTTTCTTTCTAATTTTTCTTTCTCTCTTCTCTCTATCCTTTCTTCTTCTCTCTATCTCTCTCATGCATGGGGCGAGTTAAAAGATATCCTCGTGCTTTTTCTCCTTCCCTTAGAGTAGACTCATATCTAATCTGTGGAGTGTGGCTGTGTATAGCCGCCTGCAACAGTAGTAACCATCGTAGCTCCGCTTCTCTCTTCTCTACTCTCCTAGAGACAAAAAGTTAGAGGGACCGCAACCAAGCGGTGGAGGAAGAGGGCGAGAGACAGCCTACACAGGGAGAGAGGGAGCATGTGATTGGTAGACAGGAGAGACAAAGAGGTGAAAGAGAGAGATGAGAGATACAGAAAGAGAGGTAGCGTATGACTCATCTGTGTCAGGTAGCTGTGATCTGCTGTGTTCCGGTAACCTCTGGACTCCTCTGTGTTCAGGTAGCTGTGACTCTGCTGTGTTCAGGTAGCTATGACTCCTCTGTGCTCAGGTAGCTGTGACTCTGCTGTGTTCAGGTACCTCTGACTCCTCTGTGTTCAGGTAGCTGTGACTCTGCTGTGTTCAGGTAGCTGTGACTCCTCTGTGCTCAGGTAGCTGTGACTCTGCTGTGTTCAGGTAGCTATAACTCCTCTGTGTTCAGGTAGCTGTGACTCTGCTGTGCTCAGGTACCTCTGACTCCTCTGTGCTCAGGTACCTCTGACTCCTCTGTGTTCAGGTACCTCTGACTCCTCTGTGCTCAGGTAGCTGTGACTCTCTGCTCTGTGTGAACCTGTATGTAAGCCCAGGTAGCAGCTACTCACACAGTGACCTCCCAGCGGTTGTTTAATCACCTGGGCATTTTAATGGCATGTCAAACTTATGAAATATGGTTGTAGGCTACCTGGAGCAAACATGACTATAAATCCCTTTCCCTGCAGTCCACGCTCACCCTAATGGTTATAAATCACAGCTTTGGGGGGAGAAAAATGACAGCTATTAAAAGAATGAATGGGATGATTAATTTTTTCACATTAAAGATTAAAAGCTACGAGAGGTATCGTCCGATGTGCGAGGCTCCCCGTAAACGTTGAAAAGTGAGAGCTTATTTCCAGCGGTTTACAACGCCCTCCGTTTCCTCATTGTCATCCTAAGTATCTGTCGTGTTTTGTGAGGCTTTTGGTGCTGGGGGCAAAGAGGGAGGGGAGGGGGGATGGGAGCTGGTCGTGGAGCTGGCTGGCTGACTGTCTGCCTGTCTGTCTGACTGTCGGGCTGACTGACTGGCTGACTGGCTGGCTGACTGTCTGCCTGTCTGTCTGACTGTCGGGCTGACTGTCGGGCTGACTGACTGGCTGACTGTCTGGCTGACTGTCTGTCTGCCTGTCTGACTTTCTGCCTGTCTGCCTGTCTGTCTGTCCGTCTTTACTTGATGGTTTATGGCTCTTCAGGTTAGCTGCCTTACCGGCTGGTTGACAGACAGGCAGGCAGACAGACAGGCAGGCAGGCAGGCAGGCAGACAGACAGGCAGGCAGGCAGGCAGGCAGGTAGGCAGGCAGGCAGGCAGGTAGGCAGGCAGGCAGGCAGGCAGGCAGGCAGGCAGGCAGGCAGACAGACAGGCTCACTGACTGCTTGCCTAGACTTCTAGTCGACTTCCTCTTCCTCAGACGCTCTGCTGAAAGAGCTGTGAGTATCCACAGAGAGTCAGGCACTACAGGGTCTCCCCAGCCCAGCTGCAGGGGCTCATCATAGCTCACCCTGGCACCACCACTTAACCATCCCCTCCCACCTCCCTCCCTTCCTTAAAGGCCGTAACTGTGCCTTTAACAAGGGGCGCGAGAGGCTGTCATGGCCCTGTCCCAGGCCTGGGTCTCACCCTGGGCAGTAGAATTAGTCACCTGGATTACTTATTACCTCACTGCTGTTGTTTTCCTCAAACAACTGCTTATTATTCAACCTTGAGCACTTGAGTCTTGCAGCAGGACAGGAAGCCTGCATGGACGCACTTCTAACACTCCCATAAATCCCTGTGTTATAGACTAGTGGTGACAGACACTCTCTCTCTCCCTCACATGAGGACTCCCCTGAGTCCACCCTCCTTCGTCCCTCCGTGGAACCCCCCCCCCCCCCCCCCCCCCCTACACACACACACACATCAGCAACCGTACACACACTCTATCACACACTCAGACCGGCAGTGCGTCCACACACACACACCAGCAACCCTGGACATACAACAACTGCAAGCTACCTCACCACACACACATTTACAGCCACACATACATCCACACAGTACACACACACACCGACAACCCCACCTCACCACACGCAGGCATAGATCACACAAACAGCCAGGAGAGAGATTAGAAGGGTATGCATAATTAGAGCATTAATAACCACGCATGTTAGAGAACATAAGTAATTGAGTTTTCCATGATGGATGGCAATATAAACAAAAGGCAAGAGAGTGAGAGAAAGATGTAATAGAGAGAGGAAAAGAGTGAGAGAGAGAGAGAAATAAAATAAAAAAAACGATGACGGAGAGGTAGAGAGAGATGGAGAAAAAGAGAGTTAGAGGCTCAATTAGGTATTCCAGGCGTGGGTCTCTGTGGAGCAGTGAATATCCGACTGCTTTCCACTGTTGTCTAATTATTTCTGTGTTCCCGGGCAATGGTAGTGTTGGCTGTCCATGTGCAGGCTTCAAAGGCATATTCAAATGGCCTCATAGAAGCAGGGGCTGTATTTGTGGGCAGGGAGAGGAGTGTTGGCAGGGGAAGAGATCTGCTGCAGGCCTAGCCAGGTACCCGTGTTGTTAAACTTATTTACAAACCGGTGGGAAATTCCTCTGCTGTTTATTACGCGCTTTCATTTTTTTTTCTTTCTTTCTTTTTTTTCTATTTATGCCTCCACAAACACCTTACTTCTATCTTCTACTTCTGTCGCTGGAGACACGTGTGTGTGTGAGTGTGTGTGTGTGTGTGTGAGTGAGTGTGTGTGAGTGTGTGTGAGTGTGTGTGTGTGAGTGTGTGTGAGTGTGTGTGAGTGTGTGTGTGTGAGTGTGTGTGAGTGTGTGTGTGTGTGTGTGTGTGAGTGTGTGTGAGTGTGTGTGTGTGAGTGTGTGTGAGTGTGTGTGTGTGAGTGTGTGTGTGAGAGAGGGAGATTGAGGGAAGGAGAAAGACATAAGCACTCTAATCCTTGATTTGATATGGTCTCAGCTCTTTTCTAAATAATGATCTGAAAAAAAACGGGGCATCTGAATGCAAAACGTCTGCCAGTGTTTACCTGTAGCTGGCAGGTGTCCTTCACAATGCCACTTCTTCTCTTCCTGAAACACTTCAATGTCCCCATCGCACTCCCTGTAGAAACACCATGACCGGTTACCACGGAGAATGTAGAAACGCTGTATCCGGTTGCCATGGATAATGTGGAAACACCAAGATCAGTTGTAATGGAGAATGGGAGAAACACCATGACCGGTTGTCACGGAGAATGTGGAAACACCATGACTGGTTGTCATGGAAAATGCGAAAACACCATGACCGGTTGTCATGGAAAACTATTACAGGAAAGGACGGTCATGGCTGTGTCCTCGTCTGACTAGTTTGGAGAAGTTTGGTGACGTTTTCAGCTGCTTCCCTGGCATGTAACTGAACCATCAACCTTAATGTCTGCTTGTCAATATGTTGTTCCTACTGTATTATTTACAGGAAAGACTGTCTGGGTGTGTTTGTGTACAGAGAGAGAGAGAGGAGCAAGAGAGTTTAAGAAAAGAATGAAGGAGAAAGAGGCAGAACAGAGAGGGTGAGAGAGATGAAGAGAGAGGGAGAGAGAGGGAGAGAGAGAGAGGGAGAGGGAGAGAGAGGGAGAGGGAGAAAGAGGGACAGGGAGAGAGAGAGAGAGCGAGGGAGAAAGAGAGAGAGAGGGAGAGAGAGAGGATGAGAGAGAGAGAAGAGGAGAGAGAGAGGGAGGGAGAGAGAGAGAGATAGAGAGGGAGGGAGCGAGGTAGGGAGAGAGAGGAAGAGAGAGAGGAAGAGAGAGAGAGAGAGAGAGGAAGAGAGAGAAGAGGAGAGAGAGAGAGGGAGGGAGAGAGATAGAGAGGGAGGGAGGGAGGGAGAGAGATAGAGAGGGAGGGAGAGAGATCACAGAACCAGATGTCTACTCTTGTTTTTGCTGCATTTCTGCTTTCCTAGGAGCTCATGTGTTCCTCCCTCTCTCTCTCTCTCTCTCTCTCTCTTGTATTTATCCCTCATTTTTACAGACTCAACAATTAGTCAATTCCCAATCAGCAAGAGGAAAGAAATTGCTTTTAATTACTTTTGATAAATGACAAATTGTGCTGGCTGGGATCCCTGCGTTGGCTTAATCAGAGAAGGGGTGTAACCTGTGTGTATATGTGTATGTGTGTTGTGTATTTGTGTATGTGTGTGTGTGTGTGTGTGTTGGGGGGTTCTGGGAGAGAATATGGGGGTTTCTTGGATATTTTTTCAGTGTACCCCTCCCTCCCTCACACCCTCCCTCCCTCCCTCTCTCTTCCCCTGCCCATTCTCCCTATCCTCCCCTCCTCTCTCTGGTGAGATGGTTGGGTATCCCCCTGCATTTCCCCCACCCTTCCTCCCTCCCTCCCCCCTCACCCTCCTTCCCTCTCCCCCTTCCTCCCCCTTCCTCCCCCAGTGGTGAGCTGCCTGGCTCTCAGCCAACATGGATATCAGCTCAGACAACCAGCTCAGCAGAAACACTCACAGCAGGAGAGAACTTGTTCGCATAAACATCCATGCTCGCTCGATTTCACACACACACACACACACACACACACACACACACACACACACACACA
>BROE01000018.1:2216014-2233487 GCA_036571765.1 Plecoglossus altivelis | reverse complement strand
GCATTTCTGCTTTCCTAGGAGCTCATGTGTTCCTCCCTCTCTCTCTCTCTCTCTCTCTCTCTTGTATTTATCCCTCATTTTTACAGACTCAACAATTAGTCAATTCCCAATCAGCAAGAGGAAAGAAATTGCTTTTAATTACTTTTGATAAATGACAAATTGTGCTGGCTGGGATCCCTGCGTTGGCTTAATCAGAGAAGGGGTGTAACCTGTGTGTATATGTGTATGTGTGTTGTGTATTTGTGTATGTGTGTGTGTGTGTGTGTGTTGGGGGGTTCTGGGAGAGAATATGGGGGTTTCTTGGATATTTTTTCAGTGTACCCCTCCCTCCCTCACACCCTCCCTCCCTCCCTCTCTCTTCCCCTGCCCATTCTCCCTATCCTCCCCTCCTCTCTCTGGTGAGATGGTTGGGTATCCCCCTGCATTTCCCCCACCCTTCCTCCCTCCCTCCCCCCTCACCCTCCTTCCCTCTCCCCCTTCCTCCCCCTTCCTCCCCCAGTGGTGAGCTGCCTGGCTCTCAGCCAACATGGATATCAGCTCAGACAACCAGCTCAGCAGAAACACTCACAGCAGGAGAGAACTTGTTCGCATAAACATCCATGCTCGCTCGATTTCACACACACACACACACACACACACACACACACACACACACACACACACTCAGACAAAAGAGAACAGATAACTGCACACGCACACACACTTGTGCGTTCATCCATGCACACTTAAAAGCAAACCCTTGTAGGCTATTAAACCCCCCTTAGTCATCTCTTCACCAATGACTACGCTGCATAACATGATTGTGAGCAAGGTGTGTTTGTTTTGTCTGTGTTTGCAGGGTTGGTCAGCACTTGAGGCAGCAGAGAGTCGCCCAGCCTTGGCCGTTCAAGCTCCACCCGTACATGGAGACCCCCAGCTGGGCAGGTCAGGAATGAAACTCACCCTATGTCTCATCAGACTCACCCTACCTGTGTGTCTCTCACCACAAGCTCCAGAGGTGGTCCTGGACCGGTCCAGCCCCTCCACACCTGTCTAGGTGTCTGTTCGCTCTAGCTACATGTACACACCACCATGTCCAACCAAGCTGTTACTGAGATGACTGAGAGAACATGCCTCGGATATTAGCACAGTGATGTACTGTAGAAAACCTTTCCCTTGGTTTCCTGTGGTCAAAATGCTAGTCTCTCTCAACGTGACGCGTGCTACTGTCTGATCTGTTTCCGGATGAAACAAACCTTGCAACCACCTGCCTTTTAGTGGGTCTCTTTGATGGAGTTAGGGGGTAGTGTATGTTGGGGGTGTGTGTGAGGCAGTGTGTGAGGTAGTGTGTGAGGTAGTGTGTGAGGCAGTGTGTGAGGCAGTGTGTGATCCAGTGTGTGAGCCAGTGTGTGAGGCAGTGTGTGGTTGTGCAGGTAGTGGACCAGCACCTCCAACAGCTCTGCTCCTCCCCATCTCTCCGTGGCTCCTGGTACCCGTGTGTGGCCACTGACTCTACCTTCACCTCCTCTTCTCCTGCTGGCCTCACTGCACCCACCAGGTGGCACTCCTCCTCCCCCCCCTCCAACTCTTCTCCTCCCCCCTCCCTCAATCCCTCCTCCTCTCGCCCTCCTCCCTCCCTCTCTTTTCTCTCTCTCTGTCTTTCTGTCTCTGTCTTTTTCTGTCTGTTTCTCTCTCATACACACACTGTTACAGACACACACATGCACTCGTATACACACTCACACAGCACACAACACACACCACTGCGCTCAGGGCCGCACACCCACAGCACACCTTAAACACACTTACACTGCACACACCATCCCCCCTCATTCTCCCAGGTGTAACTATTGATTTGCACTTCTCGTGGCTCTTCTCCTAAAAGGGCTGTCGATGTAGCCCCTAGTTATTTAAAACAATAGGCCTGAAACAAGCCAGCCCAGACAGCAGGCAGGCGGGCTAAGCTAGACCAAGGCAGGTAGAGTAGACAGCTGGCAGACTGGCAGGCAGGCAGACAGGCCAGGCAGACAGACAGACAGACAGACAGATCAGGAGAGAGACAGACACACAGACACGACAGCACGCCAGACAGACAGACAGGCACGGCAGGCAGGCAGACAGACAGCACAAGGCACGCATAGGGCGGCCTCACATCGAGTGCCATATGAAACAGAAGGCTAACAAGAGAGTGTGTGTAATCTTTTTTAATCACATCATGTTTGATAAAACAAGGAGAAGGTTGATCTTTAGAGGGAGGAGAGGCAGGGTAGGTGGATAGATGGGGAGGGGGGGTGGGGGGGGTATGTGCTTCTGCTGGATGGGATGAAGGTGGAGGGGATGTGATGGGGTTGGTGGGAGGTGGAGGGGATGTGATGTGTTGGAGTGGGGAGGGGTGATGAGGGTAATGGAGGGGGGGAGTGTGATGGGGTTAGAGGGGGCGGTGACGGTGTGATGCGGGGTTAGTGGGGGAGGGTGTGATGGGGTTGGAGTGGGGGGGAGGGTGTGATGGGGTTAGAGTGGGGGGGAGGGTGTGATGGGGTTGTTGGGGTAGAAAGTGTATCTCCAGATATCATTCTCTTCTGTCTCCTCTTTTTCTCAATGTTTTGTTCTTTTCAATTTTTGTCTCCTGTGCATGCGTTGTGTGGGTGGCTCGTGAATCAGTGTATTAGTGTGGTGCTTGTGGTGTAGTGAGTCTTGCCGTATATGTGTGCATATTGTCTTCATCCTCTGTGCATCAGCGTGTGCGCGTCCTTGTGTATTAATGTGTGTGTGCGTGTGCGTCCTGTGTGTGCTGTGTTGTGTGCGTGCGTCTGTGTGCATGTGTCTGTATCCATGTGTGTTTGTGTCCATGTGTGTGTGTGCGCGCGTCCCTGTGCATGTCTGTGTGTCGTGTGGTCCCGGTAAGTGTTGTGTGTGCGTCCTGTGTGAATGTCTGTGTCTGTGTGTGTGGTGTGTGTGTGTTTTTTTTTTTTTGTGTGTGTTTTTGTTGTGTGGTGTGTGTGTGTGGTGTGTGCGCGCGTCCCTGTGCAGTGTGTGTGTGTGTGTGTGTGTGGCGCTAGCGTCCTGTGCATGTGTGTGTGTGTGTGGTCGCGGTCGCCCCTGGCGTGTGTGTGTGTTTCAGGGTGGGCAGGCTGTGGAATAGTGCTGACGACAGAGCTCTGGTTCAAAGCAGCCGTCAGAGGGAGCTATAAATCCTCCTGCTGCATACGGCTGTGTCAGCACTTCACCAGAGGAATGATGTTTAAACCAGCAGAGGAGAGAGAGAAGGGAGGGTATGGGAGGGAGGGAGGGAGAGAGGGAGGAGAGGGAAGATGGGGGGGGGGGGAAGAGAGTAGGGGGAGGGAGAGAGAGGGGGGGGGGGGTGGAGGAAAGAAGGATGGAGTGGAGGAGAGAGGGGGGCAGGAGACATGGGGGAGACGGGGGAGAGAGAGGGGAGGAGAGAGAGGGGGGGGCAGGCGGGAGAGAGGGGGCGAGAGAGAGAGAGAGAACAAGGAGAGAGGGTGACGGGGAGGCGAGAGAGAGAGGAGGCGAGGGGGGAGAGAGAGGAGGAGGGAGAGAGAGCAGGGGGGGGGGGGAGGGAGGGAGGGAGGGGGAAGAGAGAGGGGGAGTGAGAGGGAGAAAGGGATCGAGAGAGAGAGAGAGGGAGGGAGGGAGAGGGAGGAGGGCGAGAAGAGAAAAGGAAGGAGAGAGGGGGGGGGGTGGGGGTGGGTGCAGTCGCTGAATGTTTTTTTTGTTTGTGTGTGTGTGGGTTGGTGGGGGGGGGGAGAGAGGTGAGGGAGGATGGGAGAGAGAAAGAAGGGAGGAGGGAGACAAAAAGAGGGAGGAGGAGGGATCAGACAGCGAGGGAATGTTAAAGGAGAGAGGATGGAGAGAGCAAAACACTCGTAAGACAGAGATGCTTAGGGGGAGAGAGGGGGAGAGAGGGGAGGAGGAGATAGGGGACACACACACTATAGTCAGACACACGTTACACAGGACACATCGGCGGCGCGCACATGCCAAGACCACACACACCACACACACTTCCAGTACACACACACACACAAGCACCACAACACTATCAGTACACGACGACACATCCAGACACAGTCACCCATCCAGACAACACAGCACACATTCGCAGACACCACGCATTCAGAACACACAAATCATACACACACATACACATCTCAGCACAGACGACGCATTCAGAACTACATACATACATACAAGACACACACAACACACATTAGACAGCTCCACACTTTAACACACATAGACACAACACTACACCAGACACAACACACCCTACAGGATAACATACACATACTGTATAAACACATTCACTTAAATTGACTGAACAGATAGAGGTCCACATAAACCAAACAGAATCATCAAATCCAAACAGAATGTCTCCAGTCACTGTGCCCACTTCCTATCTCTTGTATTTTCCATATTGACAAGAGAGAAATGTGATGTGTCAAAAATGTGCCTCTGCATTGAAGTTTCAAATGTGCTGGATTTGAAAACTGATGTGAGTGTTTGTTCATCTAGCAGGACTCCCTGTGTCTGTATGTATTCATACACTGTCCCATCAGCTGTTACAACTAGTCCTAGACTTTCTCTTTCCCTCTCTCTCATGCTCTCTCTCTCTCCTCTCGTCTCTCGTCTCTCTCTCTCTCCTCTCTCTCTTCTTCTTCTCTCTCTCCCTTCGTCTCTCCTCCCTCTCCTCTCTCTCCTCTCTCTCCTTCTTCTCTCTCTCTCTCTCCTCTCGCTCTCTCTCTCATCTCGTTCCCTCTCTCTTCCCCTCGCCCTCGCCCTCGTCTCCTCTCTCCTCTCTCCTATTCTCTCCTTCTCTCTCCTTCTCTGCTCCCTCCTCAACTCCTCCCTCCCTCTTTCCCTTCTCTCTGTCTCTCCCTCTCTCTCTCTTTCTTCTCTCTCTCTCTCTCCCCTCCACTCCCCTCTCTCTCTCTTCTTCTCTTCTGTCTGTCTCTCTTCTTTCTGTCTCTTTTGCCTCTCTCTCGCCTCTCTCTCTTCTCTCTCTCCTCACTCTCCCCTGCCATCTCTCTCCCTTCCTCCCCCTATCTCTGTCTCGCCTCCCTTTCCTCATCTCCCTGCTCTATTCCCTCTTTCCTGCTCTCCCTCCCTCTCACTCCTCTTCTATCCCTTCTCCTCCCCTCCCGTCCTCTCCTGGCTCTTCCTGTCCCCTCTCTCTCTCTCTCTTTCGTCTCTCTCTCCTCTGTCTCATCTCCTCTCACTCATCCTGCTCCCTCCCTCCCTCCCCTCTCCTCTCCTCTCTTCCTCCCTCTCTCCCCGTTCCCTCCTCTCCTCTCCTCTCTCTCTCTCTGTCTCTCCTGTTTCCTCTTCTTCTCCTCTCCTTTCTCTCCTCTTCCTCTCGTCCTCTCTCTCTCTATGCTCTCTCCCCTCCCTCCCTCCTCCTCCCTCCCTCCTCCTCTCCGTATCCTCTCCTCCCCTCCCTCCTCTCCTCTCCCCTCCTCCTCTCCTCCTCGTCCTGTTCTCTCTTTTCTCCTCCCTCTCTCTCCTCTCTCTCTCCTGTCTCTCTCTTCTCCCTATCCGTCCTCCTTCCCCTCCTCTCCCTCCCTCGCATGCCATCTCTGCCCCCCTCTCCTCCTCTCCTCCCTCTCACTGTCTCTCTCTCTCCTCTCTTCTCCTGCCTCTCTTCTTCTCCTCTCCCTCTCTCCCCCTTGTCCTCTCTCTTCTCTCTTTCCTCTCTCTCTGTCCTCTCGTCCTCCCTCTCCTCTCTCTCTACTGTATCGACAGGTGTTCCCAGAGAACAGCCTGAGCAGGTCAGCCAGTGGAATTAGAGACCCAACTGAGGAACGATCGAGAAAAAAGAGAGAGAGTTTGTAGAGAGAGACAGACAGGCGTTTGTGGGAGAAAGAGACAAGACAGGTTTGGTTAGAGAGGAGACAGACAGGATTTGTAAAAGAGAGAAGCAGAGTGTTGTTTGTAGAGAGAGACAGACAGGGGTTTGTAGAGTGAGATGACAAGACGGGGATTTGTTAGGAGACAGAAGAGGAGAGAGGATTGGCAGAGAGAGGGGGATGAGAGGGATTTGTAGGAGTGGGAAAGAGAGAGATTGAGAGAGGGAAAAGGGATCTAGAGAGGGGAGAGAGAGAGAGAGGGAGACAGGAGAGTGAAAGAGGAGGAGGGGCTGAAGAGAGAAGAGAGATGAGGAGACATTATCTGGCTCTTACACTGTTTAAAGAAGCGGCCAGTGCACCTGCCTAGCTTCACTCGACCACACCGACACAACGCACACACACATCACACCAACAGCACCACACAAACACACACACACACACACACACACACACACAGCATCACCTGCTCTAACTCCATGCCTCCACTGACGACACACTGCAAACGCATGTTACACACACACACACACTCACACACTCTCACACAGCACACACACACTCACAGCTACCTCTGCCTAACTCCATGCCTCCACACACTCACAGCATCGCACGCACACACACACAACACCACCACCCATAGTGAGAGCACACTCGCATCACCTTGCCTAACTCCAGCTCCAACACGCACACACACACACGCAACACACACACACTCACCAACACACACACGCACCACACGAGCACTACACTGCGTCTACGAGACCAACACGGTTTTACACAGCATACTTTTTTTTTCTTCCCCTGAATATGGACTTTTTATTTAATGCAGGTAACCATCAAAAGATATCCTGTATTAATTATTATTATCCTTGTTAAATGTTTAATCTTTAGTTCATTAAATTTCAATCAGAGTGAATTTGGATTTCGCTCATAAATCAGCAACAGCAATCTTCACCAGCGATGAGCCAGGTGATTTTACTGTTCTTTTAAGGAATCTTGAAAAATATAACAGATGGCACCTGATATATCGAACAACAAATAACTTAGCAAGCTTTCTGCGATGGTCAGATAATTAAATCTACACTTATCATCTTGTAGATCATGTAAAATCTCCAAGGACACGTGTTTCTTGGTGAAAACTGGTCAAAAACCCCTCAAACTATCCAAACGTGACACGTGGTAATTGTGCGTGAGGAGGGAACACGCAGGATCCAGTGAACGTATGAAGGATTTGCATGTCTACTCAGTTTAATTGGCACATCTAAACTTGACATGGCGTGTGACAGCCCAAAAGGACGTTGGGAGCCTGGATCAGGATTTTGACGTTTCTCCATTGTTAATGAACGTTGTTGTTCCTTGCGGGGAGACCCTTATTGTCACATCCTAAAGGAGATCGCTCCTTTATTGTACAACAGGCTGTATCCTTCCTACAGATACGCCCAACCCTACAAGTTTTGCATGATTTATCCTTTATCTGGTGCTACGGGAAATGACAATCATCCAGACATTGACAGCCGCTGAAAGAATACCTCGTAAACACGATCTGAAGATGTAAAACTTGTGTATGTGGTGGAACGGAACGGTGAATGTTCAAGAGAGTTATCTAGTTAACCAGCTAACCTCAAAGCTCAAATTCTGCTGTGTGGACAGGTTATCGTGACTTAAATGAGGTCTGCAAGATCAAATAACTACTTCCTTATCACCTACAGAAACTTATGCAGAATTGAAATCTGTCCAGGACTACAACTGCATCGGTTGAAAATGGATCATATACTGTAAACCGTTCGTCTCTCCACTCCGTGAAGCCTTGATTTCAAACTGGATTAGCAATCTTTTCTATGCTAGCAAGTCAAACAGCATTGCAGTGCCCATTAAACTGTGCTTCAGTTGTTTTCTTATTAAAAGTGTCACTCGCATTCACCCTGACTGCTCGTCAATATATGCACCAGTGACTGGATGTTGTGTGAAGGGGCCTCCAACACTCATGCACACAACGACACGTCTATTAACAACCCGACGTACGAGTTGCACTAAAAACATCATACTAACACACACACACACACACCACGCACACACGCACACACCCACACAAACACACACACACACACAAACACAACAACACACACAAACAAACAGTCATCTGGCCACGTAGCCACTGGGGATGATATATCTTGCCCGCCACCAGTCCCTCGCTTCACAGTTTAACCATCACCCTCCTCTCCCCGCTCACCCTTCTCCCCCTGTCAGTTTTCCCCTCTCCTCCCCTCTTTCCCTCTCCTCTCTCTTCACCCCCCCCCTCTCTCTCTCTCTTCTATTTTCTTCTCTTCTCTTCTCCACTCCTCTCCTCCCCTCACCTCTCCACCTCTCCCCCCGCTCCTCCTCTTTCCTCCCCCTCTTGCCTCCCCCTGTCCTCTCCTGTCTCTTCCTCCTCCTCTCCTTTCCCCTCCCTTCCCCCCTCTGTTTCTCTCTTTCTCTCTGTTTTTCTTTCTCCTCTCTCTCTGATCACTTTTTCTTTTTCTTCTCTCTCCTCCCCTTTCTCTCTTCTCTCTCTCCCTTTTCCCTCCCCTCCTCCTGCTATCCCATCCCCTCTCCTTTCCCCTCCCCTTCTCCCCCTCTCATTCCCCTCTCCTCCCTCTCTTTCACTTTCCTCTCCTCTCCACACCCTCTCCTCCCCCCTTCTCATCTTCTCTCCTCTCCCTTTCCTCCCCCTCTTCTCTCCTCTCCTCCCCCTCTCCTCTCCCTCTGATGTAAAACCGCAGGACATCCTCTTGGTTTAATGGTTCAGACATTTTGAAAGAGGATCAGGTGACTAGGGTACAGGGGTGTGAGCTGCTAAACAGGAAATGGAACAGGAAATGATGTAATTACCCAGTGCCCCTCTAATTCAGTGATGTACATAAGAGCTTTTCCTGGTGTGGATAATTGAATGTGTTCATATGTTCCACAGCACATGACTTGAACACGGCTATGTCATGTTGATCTGCCAGGCTCCTCCCTTTGGTTTGGGATTTGGAACTTCAAATCCCAGAGGCCTTTGTTGTGGCGGTTCCTAACTTCCTGTTCATTTATTGTGGATCAAGGAAAGACAGCGATGAGAGGAGGAGGATGGAAGGGTCTCCCTCCCCTCCCCTCTCCTCCTCTTTCTCCCCCTCACTCTCTCCTCCCTCTCATCTCCTGTCCTCTCCTCCCCCTCTCCTCCACCCCCCCCCCCCCCCCCCCACACACACAGCCTCCACTCCTCACACAGCAATATATATACACACACACACACACACACAGCCTTCACTTCTCACACTGCAACACACACACACACACACACACACACACACACACACTATGGGGTCAGAGCGAAGAGTGAATCCCCATGTAGCATCATGAATTGATGCTGTGTGCTCGTGTGTGTGTGTGTGCTCATGTGTGTATGTGTGTGTTTGTCCTCATGTGTGTATGTGTGTGTGTGTGCTCATGTGTCTGTGTGTGTGCTCGTGTGTGTGTTTGTGCTCATGTGTGTATGTGTGTGTGTGTGCTCATGTGTGTATGTGTGTGTGTGTGCTCATGTGTGTATGTGTGTGTGTGTGCTCATGTGTGTGTGTGTGTGTGTGTGCGTGTGCGAGCGCAGTGCTAGTGGTGAGTGTCTAACATGACCATACAGTGATATATCAGGGTGGTGACTGGTCTGGACAGAGGAGGAAGACCTGCACATGAAACGGAGCTGTTATATCTGACATGGATCACCAGGGAGTGTGTGTGTGTGTGTGTGTGTGTGTACATAGTTGTGTGTTTGTGTGGACCTAGTTGTGTGTGTGTATGTGATTGGGGAGGGGGTGGTTATGTGTGTGTTTGTTTGTGTGCGCATGTGGACCTTGTTGTGTGTACGTGTGGACCTGGTTGTGTGTTTGTGTGGACATAGCTGTGTTTGTGTGTGTGTGTGATGGGGTGGTTATGTGTGTGTGTGTGTGTGTGTGTGCGTGTGGACCTGGTTGTGTGTGTGTTTGTGTGGACCTGGTTGTGTGTGTGTGTTTGTGTGGACCTGGTTGTGTGTGTGTGTTTGTGTGGACCTGGTTGTGTGTGTGTGTGTGTGTGTACTTCACATATTACACTCTGCACCATCGAAACTGTGCCAACTCTTAAATATGACTGTTTAATATTTCACATTCCACAGAGCTGATTGTTGGAATATATCTGTTGGACTGTAATTAGTATGTCTGTAAAGTCCTTACATAACCGCATGGATAATCACACTTTTAAATATAAACTTCAGCCTAAAGTTTGGTTCATGCGGCACATATTGATGTGAAAGATTGATGTCCTCATACTTTCTCTGTCGGTTTAATGCGTCTCAGGTGGACATGCTTGCTTTGTCATTGGTTGACCTCCTCAGGCAAACTCCTGTCATTGGCTGATCTCTGTAATCCATCCTCTGTCATTGGTTAATCTCCACGGGGTCCACCTCTGTCTCAGGAAGTTGACGTCTGCCCCCCCCCCCCCCGGGGAACTTCCTGTATGCTAAACGACCGAGATCGAGCGGCGCGCCGGTCCTTCCTCCATACCTCGGTGCACGGCATCATGGGTAATTACTCTTCCACCACAAGCGCCACTCACAGTCTCTGAACCTTTTCTTTCTCCAATCAGACTTGATGGATTGAGTGGAAGCGAGCGATCATCTGGCTCCTCCAGCGCTCCTCAAGCATGCCAACCCCCCCTCCTTCCCCACCCCCCACCCCCAACCCCCCGCCACCTGATTATGGCGAGCTGCCGCCAGTCACCAAAAGCGGAAATTAAGTATTTCTGTTTAAATGTAACATTTGTCTCCTTTGCCTGCGTTCAGAAAGGCATTTGTCAAAACCCACCGCTCGCCGTCCCTCTGCTCTGGTGGGTAAAGGAAGTGGATTTCCTCAGGGAGCATTCTGGGTAATCCTTTCCTTCTCTTCACCACACACCTCCCTGTTCCACATTATTACAATGCAATGCCTCCCCTTCCCTGTCCCTTCATCTCCTCTACCCCCCCTCTCTTACTCCCCAACCCATCCTCGCTCCCTCCCTCACACCCTCCATTTCCTCTCCCCTGTCTTCCCCCCCTTAACTCCCCCATCCCCATCCCCAGCTCCCCAGTGCTGCAAGGCAGTGCATAGGCAGGTATGGAGGACTGCAAAGGTGTAGGGTACAGG
This sequence comes from Plecoglossus altivelis, assembly GCA_036571765.1. Lineage (NCBI taxonomy): Eukaryota > Metazoa > Chordata > Actinopteri > Osmeriformes > Plecoglossidae > Plecoglossus > Plecoglossus altivelis. The sequence continues at coordinate 2,222,479 of BROE01000018.1, read as the reverse complement.
GTGTCTTGGGACGAGCTGGGAGCGGAAGGCTGTGTAGAAGGAATGGGAACTTCTGGGAGTGAGGCGGCAGGCGGTGCTAGATGAGGGGGCCGTACGCCAGCGCCGCACCTGTGCGGGGAAGAGGAGGCGTGGGGGGACGTAGAGGGATGGGGGAGAAGACGGAGGGTGGAGAGAGAGATAGGGTGGGAGAAGGAGAGCGTGGGGAGAGAGAGAGGGTGGGGGTGAGAGGGCGCAGAGAAGAGGGTGGCGGAGAGAAGAGATAGGTGGGGGAAGAAAATCGACCGGGCGGGGCGCCGACCCCGAGGGCCGGGAGAGCAGAGAGACACGTGCGGGGAGAGATAAGGCGCGACCTTAGAGACCTTGGACAACAGACCAACGTTCAACCAGAGTAGGCCCACGTACCTGGCCTGCGCCTGCGACACCAGGGGCAGAGCGCTCTGGCGCCGTTGGCTCCCATCTCGGCCTCGCTGCGGGGCGCAACAGGCCCTGGCTAACTTGGAGCTGCACCTGCAGGGAGAGAGCCTGTGGGGAAGGAGGCAGGCAGGGGGGAGGAGAGGGGGGAAGGATAAGGGGGAGGAGGAGTTGGGGAGGAGGAGGAGGAGGAAGAGGGGGAGGGGGAGGAAGAGGAGGAGGAGGGGGAGGAGGACGGGGAGTAGGAGGAGAGGGGAGGAGAAGGACGAGGGGGTAGGAGGAGGACGAGGGGGGGGAGGAGGAGGAGGACGGATGGATGGAGAGAGGGAAGTAGAGAGAGAAAGAGAGAGGGAGGGAGGGAGAGAGAAAGAGAGAGAGAGAGATAGAAAAAGAGAGTATTAGGTGCTTTTATGATGCCCGTGGGGATGTTGCAGGACTGCTGCAACAAGAACAAACCAGGAGGAGAAAAAACAAACCCAAGTAAAAGAACTGAGGACGTTTCGAAAGAGAGGAGAGGGAAGAACTCGGGAGTGCTGGAGAGGAAATGAGGAGGAAAAGTTGAGGGGTTGTTTGACTGCCTCACTGGAAACTTGAGCAGACGAGGAGCATGAAGGGGAAGATGCTGTGTGGGAGGAAGACTGCTGGGGGATAGAATGACTGCTCTGGGCAGGGGCTGGCTGCTCTGGGCAGGGGCTGGGTGCTCCGGGCAGGGGCTGGCTGCTCTGGGCAGGGGCTGGCTGCTCTGGGCAGGGGCTGACTGCTCTGGGCAGGGGCTGGCTGCCCTTGCTGTGGGGGGTGGCAGGGGGGTGGCAGGGTGGGTTAGGACAGGGAGGTTGGGGGTGTTCTGGAGTCACACCCTGGCCTGCTGGGGTTTCTCCTGGTGTCATGTTGAGCTGAGAGCCATCCTGTGACAGATCTGACTCCAGTTTCTGGTGCTGGGAGAGCGTTACACTTGCTGGTCCTGGTCCTGGCCCTGGTCCTGGTCCTGGTCCTGGTCCTGGTCCTGGTCCTGGTCCTGGTCCTGGCCCTGGCCCTGGCCCTAGCCCTGGCCCTGGCCTGCCTTAAGTCCTCCTGGATCAGTAAATCCTCCTCCAGCCTCTCCCCTAGCCTCTCTTCCAGCCTCTCTTCTCTAGCCGCTATCCCATCCTCTCTCCCTGCCTCTCTTCCAGCCTCTCTCCCTGCCTCTCTCCCTGCCTCTCTCCCAGCCTCTCTCCCAGCCTCTCTCCCTGCCTCTCTCCCTGCCTCTCTCCCAGCCTCTCTCCCTGCCTCTCTCCCAGCCCCTTCCCTGCTTCCCCTCCCCTCTCCTCTCCCCGTGTTGATATGAGAGTCGCTTGGCCTAGCCCTGAAACAGTCGATACTCCACAATTTAGAAAATCAGCCAAGTTTGCAGAAACAATGAGGCAATATCGGAAACAAGACGGATATATAATCTGAGGCCTGACACTTTCTTATGCTGTCTGAATTATTAGTGGTCCTGCATTGCGAGGGGGGGGGGGGGGGTGGGAGAGGCAGGGGGGGGAGTAGGAAGCGTAGCAGTGATGAATGCAGTGATGTAGGGATAGATAGATGAAGGAGTGAGATAGGAATGAAGGGATGTAGGTACAGTGAATATATAGATGGATCAGGGCAACAGGAATGGAGGGATGAAGGCAGGATGATGAATGGAGGGAGAGAAGGTAGGTGAGGGAGGAGGGAGGTGAGGAGAGGAGGGAGGCGAGGGACAGAAGAGGGAGGAGGAGACAGAGAGAGGAGTAGAAGAGCGAGCCATGGAGGGAGGACACGCAGGAGACATGAGAGGAGAGAGGGAGAGATGGAAGAAAGAGAGAAGTTGGGATCTTTGAGGGTTCTGGGCTCAGTCCTGGCCTCCTGCCTCTGACCTGCCCAGCTTCATACTAGCTTTCTCTCCTCCTCCCGTCAATGGAAATCTAATTGCTTGAAAAGCGATCAATGCAAACTAAATTGGTTTTGTGTGGAGCCCTGCGTGTGCAGTAAGCTCCAAGCTCGTCTAATGTGTGATGCTTGAGCATCTTAAATCATGGTAATGCTTCTTGAGTGAGATGCCCGCTCTCATGCTTCTAGATCTCTCTCCCCTCCTCTTCTCTCTCCCTCCATCCCCCACCTCCTCCCCTGCCCCCCTCTCTCTCTCCCCCTATCCTCCCCTCCCTCCCTTCGTTTCGGAGAGGGGGGAGACGGAGGAATTGGCTCGGGGACTTGAGTGGTCGCTCAACTAAACAAGACAAATCACTCGCTTAATTGTTTTTCCAAGACCGTGTAAATCCAGTGATTGTAGTGTGGTTTTATCTTAACATCGGGGGGGGGGGGGGGGGTGACGAGGGCAGGGGGGGGAAGTGGAGTAGCAGTGATGAATGCAGTGATGTAGGGATAGATAGATGAAGGAGTGAGATAGGAATGAAGGGATGTAGGTACAGTGAATATATAGATGGATCAGGGCAACAGGAATGGAGGGATGAAGGCAGGATGATGAATGGAGGGAGAGAAGGATAGGGAGGGAGGGAGGGAGGGAGAGAGAGAGGGAGGGAGGGAGAGAGAGGGAGGGAGGGAGACAGAGAGAGAGAGAGAGAGAGAGACAGAGAGAGAGAGACAGAGGGAGACAGAGAGAGAGAGGGAGAGATGGAAGAAGAGAGAGAAGGTTGGGATCCTTTGAGGGTTCTGGGCTCAGTCCTGGCCTCCTGCCTCTGACCTGCCCAGCTTCATACTAGCTTTCTCTCCTCCTCCCGTCAATGGAAATCTAATTGCTTGAAAAGCGATCAATGCAAACTAAATTGGTTTTGTGTGGAGCCCTGCGTGTGCAGTAAGCTCCAAGCTCGTCTAATGTGTGATGCTTGAGCATCTTAAATCATGGTAATTTTTGAGTGAGATCCCCGCTCTCCTTCTAACTCTCTCCCCCTCCTCTCTCTCTCTCCCTCTTCTCTCTCTCTACCACACTTTATCTCTCCCCCTCCTCCCCCCGTCCCTCCCCTTCTTTCCGGGGAGAGGGGGGAGGACTGGAGGAATGAGGCCCGGGGACTTGGGAGTGGTCGCTCAATCAAACCACTAACACAAATCACCCGCTTAATTGTTTTTCCAAACCCGTAAATCCAGTGATTGTATGTGTTTATCTTAACATCCCTCTCTCTCTTTCTGTTTCTCTCTCTCTTTCTGTTTCTCTCTCTCTTTCTGTTTCTCTCTCTCTTTCTGTTTCTCTCTCTCTTTCTGTCTCTCTTCTTGTCTCCCTCTTCTTGTCTCTCTCTGTGTCTCTCTCTTTCTGACTCTCTCTTTCCATCTCTCTCACTCTCTATCTGTCTCTCTCTCTCTGTCTCTGTCTCTCTCTGTCCTCAGTCTCTCTCTTTCTGTCTCTTTCCTTTTTCTCTTTGTCAGTCTCTCAAACACAGAGAGACAGTCACTTACACAGAGAGAGATAGAGTTACAGAGATAGAGAGAGACAAAGACAGGATTACACAGAGAGAGACAGGGCTACTTACAGAGAGAGACACACACAGAGAGACATCGTTACACAGAGAGAGACACGGAGACAAGATTATTCAGAGAGCAACACAGAGAGAGACAGGGTTAATTACAGAGAGAGACAGAGAGAAAGACACACACATAGACTGGATTACTTACACAGAGAGAGAGAGAGACATACACACATAGAGAGACGGGGTTACTTACACACACATGTAAGAGAGAGTGTCACATACAGAGATACACACACACACACAGACGGTTACTAACACACAGAGAAACAAACACACACAGACATGGTTACTTACAGAGAGAGAGAGAGAGAGAGGCCCTGCGGCCAGGCATCTCCTCCGCTGTGACAGTGCTGTGGCCAGGTTTAACCCTGCAGTGATCAGATATGACTAATCCTTCCTAATCCCCAATACACTCCTTAACATGCAGCTAACTGACACCAGTCGATAGGAGCACACTGATCCATCTTATCCCTGATCTCTTTGTCTTTGTCCTGGACTCTCTCTTTGTCTCTCTCTCTGTGGGTCCCTCGCTCTCTCTCTATGTCCCTCTTTCTCTCTCTGTCTGTCTCTTTTTCTCTGTCTTTCTCTCCCTCTCTTTTTGTCTCTCAATGTCTCTCTCTCTCTCTCTCTCTCTCTCTCTCTCTCTCAGACACAAAGGGTATCAAACACACAGGGAAAGCTTCAAACAGCTTAATACACACTAAAAACAAATACACACACACTGGAACTGGATGGCTCTCTCCTTTTCTCCCCCTCCATTTCCCTCTTCTCCCCTCCCTCTCCCTTCTCTCTCCCCCTCCTTCTCCCCCCTTGCCCCCCCCCTCTCCCCTCCTGGGTACAGATGCCACAGCTTCTAGAACGCTCTCTGTCCCCTCAGTGGCGTCTTGAGAGGATCAGTGTCAGTAGTGTCTCAGTTCAGGCAGTCAGCCTGACCCTTGATCTTCTTCACCGCTGGGTGGCTACTGGGATCAGCCTCCTATCCGCTCCACATGTAATCCAGGCACAATCTTTCCATGTTGCTCTCTCTCTCTCTCTCTCTCTCTCTCTCTCTCTCTCTCTCTCTCTCTCTCCCTCCCACTACCCCCCCTCTCTCTCTCCCTCTCACTATCCCCCCTCTCTCTCTCTCCCCCTCTCCCTCTCCCTCACTATCTCTCTCCCTCTCACCATCTCTCTCCCCCCCACTCTCTCTCTCCCTCTCCCTCTCACCATCTCCCCCCCCCTCTCTCTCTCTCCCTCTCCCTCTTCCTCTCCCTCTCACCATCTCTCTTTCCACTAACTCAATCTGGCACAGTCTCTCTCCTCTAAGTCCCCCTCTCCCATCTCTAGAGCATGGTTTGTACAAAGCAATGGATGAGATTGAAACCTTTGTTTCAGATCTGGTTTATATCTACGCTTTGAGTTTCGTCATTTCGTTTCTAGTGTCTTTGCTTTCGTTATTTGTTGTTTTTGTGTTTTTGATTTCTTCTTGGGCTCTGTGGGTCATGATGATGTTTTATGTTTTATGGACATAATGTCATATCCAGCACACCCTTCAGGGACCAGTAAAGGTCTCTCTTTCTCTCTCTCTACATCTGCCTTTCGCTCTCTCCTTTCTTCTCTCTCTTTATCCATCTCTCTCCCTCTCCTCATCTCTCTCTACATGTCCGTCTCTCTTTCTATCTCTCTGTTTTTTCTCCTTGTACTTTCTCTAATCCTTACTCTCACTTTCTCTCTGACACACACATACACCTCCTCCCCTCCCTCCCTCTCCTCCCCTCCCTCCCTTCCTCCCTCCCTCCCCTCCTCCTCACAGCTGTGCTCTCACCTCAGGGAAATAAGCCATCAACCTCTTACCAGCCAACACCTGTACCGGAGCCCACCTCATCCCTTTGCACTTGTATGCTAATGTGGTTTGTGATATGAGGTCACACACAAATGCATGCAGTTGCACGCACACACACACATGCACACACACGCATACACAGGCATATGCACGCACGAACACACACGCACACATACACACACATGCACATGCACACACACACACATGCACACACACGCATACACAGGCATATGCACGCACGCACACATACACACACACGCACACACACACACACACACATGCACACATACGCACACACTCACACAGACACATGCACACATATGCATACACTCACACAGACACACGCACACATGCACACATACGCAAACCCGCTTGTGTGCGTGTACATCTGCTCAAACGCATGCACAAAATCACACATGCGTGCATGCATACTAACACATACCAGCACAAACCCAAACACACACACACCCTCCATTACAATGCATACCTTTCCATAGGATGGTTTCTTTTGGTCAAACAGTGACTGAATTCTTGTCATCGCTGGTGTACTGTACGAAGCAGTGATGACAGAAGAGAACCTGGGTTTGGAACATAAGATGCGTTACTCTGCTGAGCTGAAGCCTGGACAGCACTCTTCCTGGGTTCACAGCCCGCTGGTCTTTGTAACTGAACCACCTCTGCTGCACTGTGTGGCAGCTGTAGCAGTCTGGCCTGGGTTCACAACCCGCTGGTCTTTGTAACTGAACCACCTCT
>BROE01000018.1:2191523-2201602 GCA_036571765.1 Plecoglossus altivelis | reverse complement strand
GGGGAGAGGAGATTTGCGCTGACTCAGTGCATCGCTCGCTGTAGGGACATCGCTACATGTCTCACGGGTAGCAGGTGGAGAGTGAGTGAAGAGGGGATGAGTTGGTGTGTTGGGTGTGGTGGTAGGGTAAGAGTGGTAGTGGGGGTAGTGTGGCGTGAAGTGTGTGTGGTGTTGTGCGTGTGTGCGTGAGGTGACTCGCGGGGTCCGATGGCAATGGGGGTTGAGTGAGTGTGTGAGGGCGGTGGTGCGAGCGTAGTCAGCAATGCATGGGGGTTGGGTTTGACGTGGCCACGTGTGTGGTGTGGGGAATGGCAATGGATGGGGTGGAGCGATAGGAGCCGCGTCAGTTTGTATATGCGTAATGGTGGTTGTGTTCTCTCCGTTCGACACGGAGCCACACGCGGAGAATTGTATAAGAGCTGAGAGGCCTCCCTGACAGGTCGATCGTACCTGCAGCCTGGGGGAGAGAGGCCTTTCATCCCTGAAGTAACAGCTGGGCGGGAGGTGGGCGGGCGCGACGACAACCGGCACCATGGAAGCGCCAAGCACGAGAGGAGAGACGAGCACACAAGGCAGCGAGCAGCACACAGGACTAAGGACGAAGCGGCGGACTTGGCGAACACAGAGAAGAACAAACCACACAGGCAGCCACGGACGCAAAGCGCACACACGATCATACACTCACGCGAGACAAACAGACACACTTGGTCATCTCTTCACTACACACGCGCAAGCACTACCACCACTCACACACAGGAGACTACCTATCACATCACTCACGACACATGGACAACCACACCTCGTGATCACATCACACGTGCATAATATGGATACGACTAGCTACGCGACTCTGCCCACTAGCGGACGACTGTACAGACCATGACATCTCAATGACCGACCACATCGCGTAGGTAGTGTACATGGCGTAGACACAGCCACTCACTCAACATTCACGCTAGCGAATACACCTCAAGCTCAGCAGAGACGAGACTGCTACAATTAGGGACTAGGTACGCTATCAGCATAACTCTCACTCAGTCGTCTGAGCCTGGACTACAACTCTCCTGACAGGACAGGCACCCGCACACGCATTCACCTACAGAGACACAGACACAGGCACACACAAACATACACAAGGGATGAGGCACACACACAGGACAGACACACACACTCATATCGAGGCCGACTGAGAATATTGCTCAGCCGGAAAAGGGTCGTTGTGACATGCTACTTGCGCATGTGTTCTAGCCATGGCCATCCAGCATGGCTGGAGGGCAGAGGAGGCAGTGCGGAGCGTCAGGTTGTATGGTTTAGGTTGCCAGCTGCCAGTCATACCCGAACGACAACTACACAGAGTGGGAGACAGGACTACCCAGACAGGAGAACCCTGACAGGAGAAACCAGACTGGAGAACCCAGACTGGAGAACCCAGACTGGAGAACCCTGACAGGAGAACCCTGACAGGAGAACCCAGACTGGAGAACCCAGAATAGAAAGCCCAGACAGGAGAACCCAAACTAGAGAAGACCTGACAGGAGAACACCTGACAGGAGAACACCTGACAGGAGAACATATGACAGGAGAACATCTGACAGGAGAACCCTGACAAGAGAACCCAGAATAGAAAGCCCAGACAGGAGAACCCAAACAGGAGAACCCTGACAGGAGAACACCTGACAGGAGAACATATGACAATAGAACATCTAACAGGAGAACCCTGACAAGAGAACCCAGAATAGAAAGCCCAGACAGGAGAACCGAAACTGGAGAACACCTGACAGGAGAACCCAAACTGGAGAACACCTGACAGGAGAACCCTGACAGGAGAACCCAAACAGGAGAACCCTGACAGGAGAACCCAAACAGGAGAACCCAGACAGGAGAACCCAGATGCGCCAGACAAAAGCACACCTGCATGCTTCTTGTCCTGTTTGTGAGCAAGGCTCTTTAGTTTGGACACACACAGGTGTTTGTTTACGTGTCAGGTCATTTGTTGTGTGAGTCATTTAGCGAAACCACATTCTGACCACTCTAATTCTACTTATCTGAATAGTGTCGTTTCTCTCTCTCTCTCTCTCTCTCTCTCTCTCTCTCTATCGCTGTATCGTTCTAACTATGTGTACTTGTGTTAAGGAGTGTGTGTGAGTGTGTGTGTGTTTGCGCACCAGTAAATGTCATGGTATATGTCAGGTTAAGATGGCTCTCTGCCCCCTCACTGCCCCCTCACTGGTACAGACCCTCATTAGAGACCCTATAGCAACAATCTGACAGCGCAGACAGACTTAATTAGGCCACAAGAATGAACTTTACCCACTCGCGCACACACTTCGCCACACACACACACACACACACTCAGACAAGCTCACAGGAACACGCACACACACACGCGGTCGCACACAAACAAATACAACGCTTGACACACGAGGATACTCCTTTCCAGCTGTTAGAATCCATCTATTATAGGCTGCATGAAGACAAATGAACTGGAGAAAAGTGCTCTTGAACCCTTCTACTTTGTGCTGCAGTTTGTGTGTGTGTGTGTGTGTGTGTGTGTGTGTGTGTGTGCGTGCGCGTGGATGCATACATCACCGTGTGTGCGTGTCCCTTTGAAATTCTTTTTTTTGCGAGACAATTCCAGCTGAATGTGTTTGTATGTGTGTGCGCGCGTGGATGTGTGCGCACCCATACCCATGCGTTTGTGTGTGCAAAAATACGTGTGCGTGTGTCTTTGTGTGTGTGTGTGTGTGTGTGTGTGCGCACAAGAGAGAGAGAGAGAGAGAGAGAGTGCCTCCACAGAGAGGGATGTAAGTGAGTGTGAGTGAACTGATCTGAAACACATCTTCTTTATAACTGTCTGTCAGGGTTCTCCCCATCTGTGTGTGAGTCTACTGAATCTTTAAAGACGTGCTTCTCTCCCCTTTCTCTCTCCCTCCACCCCATCTGTCTTCTCCTCCTCCGTCTCCTACCCTCACCTCCCTCCTTCTTTCCCTCCATCACCTCTCCCCTCCCCTCCTCTCCTTTTCTCTCCCCTCCTCTCCTCTCTCCTCTTCTCTCCCCTCCTCTCCTCTCTCCCCTCCCCTCCTTTCCTCTCCTCCTTCACCTGCAGGGAAAATGCATTCCTCGTGTTTTCCCCCACCTCAAACCCCCAATACGAAAAAAGAAAAATGAAAGATTGACAACAAGCAGATGAGAACACACGCACACACACACACACACACACACACACGCACACACACACACACACACACACACGCACCCACACACACACACACACACACACGTGGCAGTGTTCCCCTTCTCTTGTTTGCATCCAGCTGGAGGAGTTTGCTCAGACAGCTCTCTGCTCAGAAGCAGAACTGGAGCTGCGTTGGAACCTCCAGCCTCTCTCCCCTCCTGTCAGTGTTGCCCGGTCAGTGTGGTCCAGTCAGCCTGGTCCAGTCAGTGTGGTCCAGTCAGCCTGGTCCAGTCAGCCTGGTCCAGTCAGCCTGGTCCAGTCAGCCTGACCCGGTCAGCGGTTTAGAGGCTCAAGGTGTTTCAGTCGCGTTCGCTCGTTCCAGTCACCGGCGCGGTGTCACTTCTCCGACTGACCGCTGGTGGTGAAGATGCCAGGGTGGTGTGTCAAGAGTGACACCGGCGCGGTGTCACTTCTCCGACTGACCGCTGGTGGTGAAGATGCCAGGGTGGTGTGTCAAGAGTGAACGCCAGCTACTGAGTAGCTTGTTATGGTAAAGCACTAGCTGTCCATATCCAGCCCATGTTTTTGATCGGATTGGCAAACTTGATCTATACTGTATCAATGTGGATTGCCAGATACATTAGCCCTATACTTAATAGCATATGTTGATAGTTAAAGGGGTTGACGGTCAGATGCTAGCTTGCATGGCGAATGCTAATAGCTTGATGCATCGATGGTTTGTTTATGGCTAGCTTAGCATGGTGTGTCTATGGTTAACATAGTCAAAGCTAATCAAGATAATTAGTTATTAATGTGGTTAATCTTCCAGTGAGGACATATTGAGCTAGACAGGTAGAGACCTGCTGGGAAATGATGTCTGATACAGTGGTTAGCCAGCACACATTACCACAACACACACACACACTCACTCACACACTCACTCACTCACTCACTCACTCACTCACGCAAACATGAATCATAAGCGTGATTTTGGCTTGTGACACCTATGAGGAAGTGTAGTTTCAGTGCAACAATGTTGTTGATGTTGTTGTTTGCGCTTTGAGGCATCAGCGATGTTCATCTCCAAACATGAATATGTTTCACACGTTTAAAAAGTGATTACGCTGGGTCTCAGTACCGATTCCACGTCACACACACCCACACACGAACACACACACACACAGACACCGACACACACGAACACACACACACACACAGACACCGACACACACACACAGACACGGACACACACACACAAACACACACCTACACACACACGGACACACACACACACAAACACACACCTACAGACACACACACACGAACACACACACACACACAGACACCGACACACACACACAGACACGGACACACACACACAAGCACACACCTGCACACACACAGACCTCCACACCACCGTGTGTGTGGTCCTATAGGAATATGTACGAGCCGGTACGAAAGAGTCCGGCCAAGCCTGCAGGTGGGGAATCAAGGTTCTTTGTGGGAGTGACTTTCCCCGTCTGCCTCCTTCTCTAATCAAATCACCAACTGATTAAACCTCCCTAATGCTGGGCGAGCACCCGGACATGCTAATATAATAAAATCACTTAGGGCTAAAACGGTTTAGCTTAATTGGCAAGGGGAAAGACATTGGGATTTGCATTAAATTATTTATTTGTTCAGCGGAGCGACGTCCTTATGCTGCTACATCACACACATTAGCCATAGCCAATTATTCTGCTGAAGATCTCACTCCTCAAGGAGAGGAACCGTAGCATGGGTTACGGTAAACACACGCACGCTCTCGCGCACGCGTACGTATGTTCACATGCACGCTCGCTCTCGCGCACGCGTACGTATGTTCACATGCACGCTCGCTCTCGCGCACGCTCGCTCTCGCACACGCATACGTGTGCTCACATGCACGCTCGCTCTCGCACACACGTACGTATGTTCACATGCACGCTCGCTCTCGCGCACGCTCGCTCTCGCGCACGCTCGCTCTCGCGCACGCTCGCTCTCGCGCACGCTCGCTCTCGCGCACGCTCGCTCTCGCACACGCACACGTGTGCTTACATGCACACGCTTTCTCACACGCTCGCTCTCACACACGCTCTCTCTCACACGCTTACACACACATGCACACAAGCACACACGCTTACACACTGCCACGCACACAAGGGCGCAAACACACACACAACTCAAATGCAAATGCACGCTCACAAATGCCTGTCCACTGCTTCAGTCATGCGTGCGCTCACACTGTCAGGTGCCCAGCTGATAAGACACATGCACAAATACTGTACACATTCACACTCATCTATACATGTGTCTGTACACAGAGCATAAGCACACACACACACACACACATAAGCATCTACACACACACACATACATAAGCATCTACACACACACACACACACATAAGCATCTACACACACACATACATAAGCATCTACACACAAACACACATAAGCTTCTACACATACTCACATAAGCATCTACACACACACATACATAAGCATCTACACACAAACACACACACACACACATAAGCATCTACACACAAACACACACACAAAAAGCATCTACACACAAACACACACACACACACATAAGCATCTACACACACACATACATAAGCATCTACACACACACACACACACACACACACAACTACCCCCAACCGACCAGATGCACATGTTCCACTACCTGGCAAACACCCTGCCACGACAGGAAGTTCCAGTCCGTTGGACAGCCAATCAGAGAGCAGGAACAGAGGTCCTCTCTCACCAGGCGAACGAGGAGAGATGTCGAGAAGCGGCGAGACGGCGAGTCAGTCAATACGTAACGAAAACACTACTGACTGAAGGAAGTGAGAAGGATAACAGACGAGACACGGTCGAAGAGTCACTGTGTGTGTGGTTGAGAGAGAGAGTGGAGGAGGACATAGGAGCGTCTGTGGAAGGCTGGAGGTGCCAGCGAGACGCCGAAGAGCGCGAGTTTGGATTGACGAGGGATACTGGACGTACCACGCAGACACAGTGGAGTAGAGGAATAGTAGCCGTGCATGCTAAACATCTCACTACCACATGTTGAAGTGAATCGACCAAACCAGCCCACACGACATTACCCCTTACGTCCCCCCTGTCCAGGCCCATAGTAATCCATTACAGATAGCGACATCTCATCCTGAGCAGAGTCAGATGCTCCAAGTCCGCTACCAATGTAGATCCCTCAAGGGTCAGAGTAGGATTCTCCATCATGCGGGCAGGACCCATAGTAATGGCAGGGCCGGTTAGTAAATAGTAATGATAGCTAATTTGTCGAGGTCTATCTTACTTAGTCGAGGAGAGGAAGCAGCAATTGGCCATCCCACACCGGCTCGGCTATGAGCGTATTGTACACAGCTTCAAATTGGTTCCCGGTGTTAGATCTCATCTCTCATTCAAGGGAGAAGGATAAGGTGGAAATCGTGCGATCATAGGCGGGATAGTGGGAGCGGCGTACATCTCATCACAGGCGGAGAGAATAAGGGGATGCGTAGGCAGTCTCTAAAGAGATGGTGACTGGCAGGTGCTCAAAATCCACAGTTGGAGGTCAGAGGGACAAGAAGCTACGGTGGAAAATGTTCAGTAGGGTATCTGAGCGCGTGAGGGGGATCCCACGAGAGGAGGGTGAGGAGTAGAGAATCGCGGGGTCCAGCAGTAATCGCTCATGACTCTACTATATTGGCATCTCATCCACAGATAATCTAATGTCAGTAGATCTTCAATCCACAGTGAGATCCATGGGCAATTCTCTAGATACAATCTCGATGGGAGAGTCCCCACGAGGTAAAAGAGAGTTCTAATGTCCAGTGTAGATCTCTATTATACATGTTGATATACTCAACTTTTACACATGAGTTCCACAAGAGTGGCACTGGCCAGCTTCCTCGGTCCCTCTTCTGCCTCCCCTCTAATCGTTCCATCTCCACAACTCAATGTGCCATCAAACTGTGTGTGTGTCGACAATAACATCTCTACACCACATATCTGTGGACACATGGCACACACCTGCCTGCTCTGCTGTGCGTTCTGTCGCTGACCGTGCCCATACCGCGCTACCGTCGTCCTCGCTAGTCGTGTGTGTGTGCCCACTACCATAGCCCTCCTTCCTCTCCACACGCAACACCACACCACACTTGCTATCACACTGCACAACACTATCAAATACGCAGTCCTGCTCTATTCTGCCACAGAAACACACAGGGCCGATCGCCACTCCACTGACACAATACAACAGCCACAACATACACACACACCAACGTACACGACTACACGAAGAGAGGGGAAGATTGAGAACAGCACTAAGAACTAATTTAAGGCGCCAAGATGGCGTCAAGCTCAGGACCAATAACTAATTTAGCGCATACTACGATCTCTGTGTCTCAGACACACACACACCCCCCCCCACACACACACACACACACCCCACACACACACACATCCACACACACGTGTGTGTGTGCGTTTACATGCAGTATTTCTACCGCCTTGGTCTTGCATGTTGTCCTCTGTGTTAAGAGGAAGCAGTATAGGAGCTGTTAGAGCTCATCCCTCAGTACCTGTGTTGAAAGGTGTCCGGATGGGATCCAGCGAGCCGGGCCTGGCGTGGGTCAGCACCAGCCTCTGAATATTGAGATGGCTGCAGCTCTCCCACCCAGACACCAACTCCCCCCCCCCACCCCCAAGTTTCAGGTTTGGCACGGAGCCATAAAAGCTTTTGATTGGAATTGAACCCACGTCTCCAATTCCTTTCATACTAATCAATACTGCGCTCCAGGATTCTGCCACAACACGCCCTCTCACCCAAACCTCCCCCCTCCCTCCCTCATCGTCTATCATCCCCCGCCCCTCCCCCTCATCCCTCCGTCTCCCCGCTCTCAGCCCTCGATCACCCCTACATCATGCCTCCATCTCTCATCCCTCCGTCTCTCAATCATCTTCCAATCGCTCCCTCCATCATGCCTCGCTGTTTAACCCCGTGGTGAAACAGACGTCTCCTGGATACATCAGGTGCTTCTCAGATAAGCACAGAACTTGTCAACAAAAAAACAACCCCCCAAAAAAGTCGCCCCAACGCATCAAATCACTTAAGAGGTCCGCCTTAATCGTGTTAGCTAGCTCGCTAAGTAAGAAGTTTGTTTGAATCTTCTGAAGTCCACACCTCACACACACACACACACCACACACATACACACACACACACACACGCACACACACACACACACACATACACACACACACACACACACACACACACACACATACACAGTCTAGTGTATCCTCGGACTGTGCTGGTGAGGTTGCAGAGGAGCTGTAACAGCACACCAGCACACTGGCAGAAGAGGAAAAACAAATCATGATCTCATCTATTGGTTATATATCTATGTGTGGGACACCCCGGGTCTCCTGTAAATCTCATCCAGGACTCTCCCCTTCCTCTCGCTCTCTCTCTCCCTCTCTCCCCTTCCTCTCGCTCTCTCTCTCCCTCTCTGTCTCTCCCCCTCCCTCTCTCTCTATTTCTCCCTCTCTCTCTTTCTCTCTCTCTCTCTCTCTCTCTCCCTGTCTCTCCCTCTCTCTCCCCTTCCTCTCGCTCTCTCTCTCCCTCTCTGTCTCTCCCCCTCCCTCTCTCTCTCCCTCTCTGTCTCTCCCTCTCCCTATCTCTCTCACACACATGCACACACACAAACTACACACTACACACTCATTAGTAAACATTTGGTTAGATAAAACCCAGTACCCGTCTTCGGTTTAGATTCATCATCAACATGGATGCACTCCAGGACTGATGTCCAAGGCTTTCTCAATGAATTAAACACTGGGTTTTCTGATCGCGTGTCTAGACTGCTTTAAACTCCAGTCCCTCCTGCTCATGCTCCTCTCCACCCCTGTAGTCCTCCTCCTCCTCCTCCTCCCCTCCTTCTCCTCCCCTCCTCCTTCCCTCTGTCTGTCATCCTGCAGTTCCACTGCTAATGTGTTCTCAGTCAGTCTGCAGCAGGTCGTTACAGAACACAGCCTGATGCAGAACACAGTCTGCAGGAGGAGGGTATTGCAGAACACAGTCTGCAGGAGGAGGGTATTGCAGAACAGGGTCTGCAGGAGGAGGGTATTGCAGAACACAGTCTGCAGCAGGAAGGTATTGCAGAACAGGGTCTGCAGGAGGAGGGTATTGCAGAACACAGTCTGCAGCAGGAGGGTGTTGCAGAACAGGGTCTGCAGGAGGAGGGTATTGCAGAACAGGGTCTGCAGCAGGAGGGTATTGCAGAACAAGGTCTGCAGGAGTAATTGGCCGACTGGCTAAACAACTTGGTACTAGATCACCAGATCCCCAAAACCACGTCAGAGTTCTACCTTCAGCTTTCTTACCTGGTTTCCTTTCCTCCCTCTCTTCCTCTCTCTCTCTCTCTCTCTCTCTCTCTCTCACACACTTTCTGTCTCTCCCCTCTCCATCCTTCTCTCCTCCTCTTTCTCTTTCTCCCCCCTTTCTCCCTCTCTTTGTCTTTGTGTTTCCCTCCCTCCCTCTCTCCTTCTCTGCCTCTATCCATCTGTCCATCCCTCTTTCCCTCTACCAGTGCAACAACAACAGTGTTTGCATTAAGGGGCTGGGCAGAAGCAAATGGAGCTGTTTTCAATTAGTTTTCAAAGTGCTTATCCCATTAAAGGTAATGACTTATTGATTTAACGACAGTGGCGGTTTGGGTGTGAAACGCGTTGCTATTATGACTCTCTTCTCTGTTGTCTGAAAAGGTCCAGTGATGCTGAGCTGGGCAGAGGCAGAGTAGAGGCAGCAATAGAGGCAGAGTAGAGGCAGCAATAGAGGCAGAGTAGAGGCAGCAATAGAGGCAGAGTAGAGGCAG
>BROE01000018.1:2165989-2179506 GCA_036571765.1 Plecoglossus altivelis | reverse complement strand
CTCTCTCTCCCTCCCCTCTCTCTTTTCCCCTCTTTCTCTCTCCTCTCTCTCTCTCTCTCTCTCTCTCTCCCTCCCCTCTTTCTCTTCCCCTCTTTCTCTCTCCCCTCTCTCTCTCTCTCTCTCTCTATCTTGCCCTCTCTATCTCTCCATGTTTCTCTCTCTCTCTGCCTCCCCCCTCTCCCCCTCTCCCCCTCTCTATCTCCCCCCCTCCTCTGTCTCTCTATCCCCTTATTCTTTATCTGTCCCCCTTCTATCTGAAGGGAACAATGACAGAATAACTCCATTTGCTCCAAGCACAGTTGGTATGCTTTGCCCCCAGCTCTCATCCTCCTCTCATCCCTTATTCCCCCTCGTTCGTTTCTAATATGTTATGGTAGAGAAATAATTTTTCACTTTGAATTGAATGACTAATCTATTAAAGGGCGGGTGTTATGAGAACGAAATACCTTCAGGAACCAGAAATATCTCTCTCCTTCTTTCCTCCTCTCTGCTATCTCCCTGTCTGTTTGTCTCTCTACACTCTGTCTCTCTCAGATTATTTCTTCTTATTTTTCCTCTTCTCTCGGTCTCTCCCTGTCTTTATATCTCTGTCTCTTTCTCTCTCTGTTTCTCTCTCGCTCTCTCTGTCTTTATCTCTCTCTCTGTTTCTCTCTCTCTCTGTCTTTATCTCGTTTTCTCTCTTTCATTATTTCTCTCTGACATCCCGACAAAGCTGCAGGAGCAGTTAGTCCAAAAGAATATTTCCTGTATTTGGTTTTGAACCTGTGTCTGCCTGCATACCGTAAGGTCAGTTTGCATCTGCAAGTGCAAGACGCCCAATTAGCTGCACGGAGAAAGACATGGATCTTTCAGACTGTCAAGAAGACGCTAGTCGCTAACTGCTATTCGCTAACAGCTAATCGCTACTTGCTAACCATTAGCCTCTATTTTGGTGCTTCACCTTTGTTGTATCAGGCACGCAAATTCAGACAGTAGGGATGATATAGCACAGTGGGAGTAAAAAAACAAAAGAAAATCTGTAGTCTTCAGTCTAAGAGTGAATGTGTTTTGTGGAAGCCATGCTGCTGGTGTTTTACACCACACACGCACACACGCACGCACGCACACACACACACACGCACACACACACACACACACACACACACATAAGAGACCACATTCACATGTTCAGTCTTTTTATTATGTTATTGTTACAATACTTATATAAACCTCCCAGGTAGGTTTAAAAGCAATTTCTGGTTCCGTAGACCATGTCTGGACCAATCCCATCGCCCGTCCATCACTGCCACGGCAACGCCATGGCAACACGTTATGGAGCTATGAGCTTCTCTTGGTAAAATAAACAGCAATGCCAGAACAGTTTGAGGTTCATGATATGCACCTGCCTCTCCAGATGAGAGTAACTAAACATTGGACCGTCGAAGACTGAGGGAAGGAAGCGATTCAACAACTACACGTTCAATTGTTTACCTCCTCCAAGATACAGACGGTTTTGTCCGTTATAAATGTCTCTCATTGTTATTGCTTCCCTTCCAGGCTTTCTGGTTGGAGAGGAAAGGAGAGAGAGAGAGGGAGAGAGAGATGAGGGAGAGAGAGAGATAAGTGAGGGAGAGAGAGATGAGGGAGAGAGAGAGAAGTGAGGGAGAGAGAGAGGGTAGGAGTTGGACAGAGAGCGAGAGAGAGGAGAGAAGGAGAAGGAGAGAAAGAGGTGGGGGATAGAGGGCAGGAATTAGACGGAGGGAGCAAGAGAAAGGAGAGAGAAAAGGAGAGAAAGAAGTGAGGGAGAGAGAGAGAGAGGGTAGGAATTAGATAGAGAGGGGAGAGAGGTTGAGGATAGATAGAGTGGGGGGGCGGAGGGAGGGAGGGAGGTGCGAGGATCGAAAAGCGAGGAGATAAGTTGTGTAGGGAGCTCCAAACCAGTAATAAGTGGTGAAATGGCTAAATGAACCATGCTACCTTTAGGTTACCCTTCCACCTCAACACACACACACATGCTCGCATACAGACTCACACACACACACACGCATGCTCGCATACAGACTCACACACACACACACACACACATGCTCGCATACAGACTCACACACACACACATGCTCGTATACAGACACACACACACATGCTTGAGTACAGCCTCACACACACACACACACACACATGCTCGCGTACAGCCTCACACACACACACACCCACACACACATGCTCGCGTACACACACACCCACACACACACACACACCCTACCCTCCATTCTCTTCTACAGTCGCTTGCAGCAGCTGAATTATTTAAAGGATTGTTTTTTTCCTTATTGCGTTGCAGCTATGTGCCTCTTTGCTGGAAACACACTATTCTCTCTGTCGTCCTGTTCCCTTGCTCTACCCTGCCCTATCACACGCACACACACACACATACACACACACACACACACACACATGGATGTACGCACACTCACAAATACACCGTACCCAAACACACTACCATGCCACTCCTTACATTTTTCTTTGTAGTTTTACATTGTCGAGTATTCATTGTTTGCTGTGTGTCCCATGTCGTGGTCTGTTGGTCCGCACACACACACACACACACACTCGCGTGCACACACACACACACACACACACACAGACGGCACTGCTGAAGCTGAATGATGTTCAGGTATCATGGGGGGGATGTCGCTTCACCATGGAGACGCCACGGAGAACACATCCATGTCTTTTTCATGTTGGATTGATAGCGTTGTGATTGTCTAGCTCAATAACTAACTCATGGTGCCTCTCGTGTGTGTGTGTTTGTGTGTGTTTGTGTGTGTGTATGTGTGTGTGTGTGTGTGTGTGTGTGTATGTGTGTGTGTGTATGTGTGTGTGTGTGTGTGTGTGTGTGTGTGTGTGTGTGTGTGTGTGTGTGTGTGTGTGTGCATGTCCGTGAGTGTGTGACTGCTGGGTGGATTAGGTTTGAGTCAGTGTGAAGCTTTTTGTCACACATGTTGTTCCAACACTGAGGAACAGCAAACACAAAGAGTGGAACTGTTCTGTTCAGACAAACTTTGGAATGGATCTACTGGCATGCTCTTGACCCACACCTCTTCTTAGCTCCACCCCTGCCTGCTGCCCCCTCTGCTGCTCCACCCCTCTCTGTTGCCCCCCCTCTACAGCCCACCCGCTCTACATTTTTAATCACACAATTAAACATGTATCAATGGTTGAGTTCAATCATGTTGGGTTTGCAGATAAGATACCAGAGCACACACACACACACACCACACACACACCACACACACACACACACACACACACACACACACACACACCACACACACACCACACACACACCACACACACACACACCACCCTACACGCACACACACCACCCTACACACACACACACACACACACACACACCTCCTTGCACACACATGTGTACCCTCAAACTCACATTCTAACAGCCAAAAATGAATATCACCACCATTCATCACAAGCTAATAACCAGCCTAGAGAAAGCTGCGATGTTATTGAAGGGAGGGAAGGTTCTAAGAGCTCTCAGTGTTTCGTCTACACAGGGATGAAGCTAGGACTGCTGCTTTAATACTTGAACCTGTGGTGGAGGAGGAGGAGGAGGGGAAATGAGTCTGGATACTGAAACGTGAAATGAGAGACGCTAATGAGATCTCATCTCACAATATTTTATAGGACCTCTTACGATCTTATCGGACCTTATACGATCTTACCGGACCCTATGCGATCATATTGGACCTTATACGATCTTATAGGACCGTATATGATTTTATCGGACCTTATACAATCTTATCGGACCTCATACGATCTTACCGGACCCTATATGATCTTACAGGACCCTATACGATCTTACAGGACCCTATACGATCTTACCGGACCCTATATGATCTTACAGGACCCTATACGATCTTACCGGACCCTATGCGATCTTATCGGACCGTATAGGATCTTATCAGACCTTGAATGATCATGTGGTATCGTATATGAGGATCGTATAGGGCCTTATAAGCCCCCTTAGGACCAATAAGACCAGCCAGCCAGCTAGACAGCTAGACAGCTAGCCAGCCAGACAGCTAGCCAGCCAGATAGCTAGACAGCCAGATAGCTATCTAGACAGCTAGCCAGCCAGATAGCCAGCTAGACTGCCAGCCAGACAGCCAGCCAGACAGATAGCCAGCCAGATAGCCAGCTAGACTGCCAGCCAGACAGCCAGACAGATAGCCAGCCAGATAGCCAGCCAGACTGCCAGCCAGACAGCTAGCCAGACTGCTAGCCAGCCAGCTAGCCAGCCAGCCAGATAGCCAGCCAGACAGCTAGCCAGTCAGACAGCTAGCCAGCCAGACAGACAGCCAGACTACTAGCCAGCCAGCCAGATAGCCAGCCAGACAGCTAGCCAGCCAGCTAGCCAGCCAGACAGCTATCCAGACTGCTAGCCAGCCAGACAGCTAGCCAGACTACTAGCCAGCCAGACAGCTAGCCAGACTGCTAGCCAGCCAGACAGCTAGCCAGACTACTAGCCAGCCAGACAGCCAACCAGACCGCAAGCCAACCAGTCAGCCAGCAAGCACTGACACTTTAATGGAGTTTTTTTTTTCACTTTGTTTTTAAATAATTAATGTGCTTCGTGTCAGCAACGGCTCCCCCTCTCAGACTCTCTCCTCCCCCCTCTCTCACTCTCCCTTCTCCCCCCTCTCTCACTCTCCCTCCTCCCCCCTCTCTCCCCTCTCTCACTCACTCTCCCTCCCTCCTCCCCCTTCTCTCACGCTCCCTCCTTCCCCCTCTCTCCCTCTCCCTCCTTCCCACTATCTCCCTCTCCCTCCTTCCCCCTCTCTCACTCCTTCTCCTTCCCTCTCTCTCTCACTCTCCCTCCGTGCCTCTGACTGGTTTAATGCTGATTGGCTGACTGACACGCTGGCTTTTTGTGCTTGGTGATACTGTAGGGATGATAAGGTTGTACGAATCAGACATCCAGATCAAAGCGTGTCTGTTTAAGTACGTGTGTGAATCTGCTGGAATTTGCTTGTACGTACACATGCACATGCGTGCACACTGTAGAAAGTAACAGAGGTGGTTGGGTGAACGTGCACCGTAATGAGAGTCAGAGGTTCAAATCCCTCCAGTGCACTTGGAGTGCGTCTACGCATCACATTGATCTGGTGTGTGCTGGTCACTGCGTCTGGACTCAATAAACCTCTGAAATCTATATTTATAACAATCAATGTTGCATTCTCTATTATTTCTTTCCTCTGCAAAGATTTCCTGTGATTTGATTTGGTTCCCTCTGCAGATTAACAGATGTGTTGTAGTACGGTCTATGGTCTAGGCTGAGGTGGGGTATATTATCTAGCTGGCCCTTGTCGATTTCACTGACAGATTGTTTTTCTCTCTTTTCTCTCGCTTTCTCTCTCCCTTCCTCTCCCCTCTGTCTCCCTCTCCACCTCTCTCTCTCCTCTCTATCTCTCTCTCTCTCCCTTCCTCTCCCCTCTGTCTCCCTCTCCACCTCTCTCTCCCCTCTCCCTCCTCTCTCTCTCCTCTCTCTATCTCTCCTCTCTGTCTCTCCTCTCTCTCTCTCCCCTCTCCCTCCTCTCTCTCTCCTCTCTCTATCTCTCCTCTCTGTCTCTCCTCTCTCTCTCTCGCCCACAGGAAACACTTTGTGTAAGCCAGGAAGCGTCGGTGTGTTTGGGAACGTGGTGTGTGGAGGCCTGCTCAGTGAACCCCTCTGGCATTTAGGAGTGCCCCTCTTCACCAGACTGGTAAGGGCAGCCCATCTGCCTCCCCCTTTTCTCTCCCCCATTTCTCTCCCCCCCCCCTTCTCAACGTTTCTTCCCCATTCCTCCACCTCTCTACACCTGTCCTCCCTTGTTCTCCCCCCTGCCCTCCCCCGCCGTCCTCCAGTGGCCTCTGCACCTCTCCCAGCTTGTGGTTGGAGGAGGTGGTGTTGTGGAGGAGGTGGTGTTGTGGAGGAGGAGGTGTTCTGGAGGAGGTGGTGTGGGTGCTGTGGATTAAGATCCATGGTGGTTAAACCTTCTGGCCTGCTGTTGTCCCCACATGTTCTCTGCTTACGCTGGAGGCCTTGTCTCCTGGTGGAATGATGTTCTGTAGATGGAGAGACCTGGTGGGTTGAACGGTTTGAGTGGTGAATGTTGAAGAATGAACGAATGAAGGAATGAATGAATGAAAGGAAACGGCTCTGTCTCTACTCATCTGACTCTACCCCCCTCTCTCTCTCTCTCCCTCTCTCTCTCTCTCCCTGCTCTTCTTCTCCCCGGCCCTCTCTCTCGTCTCTCTCTCTTCTCCTCTCTTCTCTCTCTCTCTCTCTCTCTCTCCCTCTCTCCTCTCTCCTCTATCTCTCTCTCTCTCCCTGTTCTCTCCCTCTTCTTCTCTCTGCTCCTCTCTCCCCTCTCTCTCTCCCTCTCTGTCTCCTCCCTCTCCCCTCATTACTCTCTCCCTCTCTCTCTCCCCCTCTCTCGTCCTCTGGCTCTCTCTCTCCCTCTTCTCGTGCTCTCTCGTGCTCTCTCTCGTCTCATCGCCTCTCTCTCTCTTCTCTCTCTCTCTCTTTTCCCTCCCCTGTCTCTCTCCTGCTCTCTCATCTCTCTCTCTCCCTCTCTCCCCCCTCCTCTCGTCCCTCTCTTGTCTCCTCCCTCTCCCCCCTCATCTCTCTCTCCCCTCTCTCTCTTCGTGTCCCTCTCCCTCCTATCTCCCATCCCGGTCCCTCTGCCCTCCTCTCCCTCCTCCCCTCTCGTCGTCTCTCTCCCTCGTCCCCTTCTCTTCTCCGCCCTCTCTCTCTCCCTCCCTCTCCCTCTCCCTCTCTCTCTCTCTCTCTCTCTCTCTCTCTCTTCCTCTCTCCTCTCTCTCCTTTCCGTGTCTGAGTCTCTTATAAAGGCCCAGTCTTGTTTCCACGAAAAAGAACGACAACACTAAATAATTCATGGTATGTAGCTTGATGCAGGCTGAATGAAAATGACAAGGTTATAATTAAGCAGAGCTGGCTAGCTGCTGTCTACGCAGAGCATTCATCATCAGTATTTATCCCCGTTTGTCAAAGGGAAATTGAATGTTGGTTTTACATTTAAGTGTAATCTCCCGTCAGCTCGGGAGAACGTCAGCCCAACGAGACGTTTCCTCCCGACAGCCAGCGGACGGAGGTCATCTGCTTTAAAGGGTGACTACGCACCTCGTTTGTTAAGAGGTCTCGCTCTTCCTTACGCTCCTCGCCAAACGCTCGCTCCAGCTTTAACGGCGGGGAGAAGGGGGGCGTCGTCACGGTTGCCGGTGAGTTTTCCCGGTCGTGGCGGCTGATCGGAGGTAGCTGGCGCTGATGTGGAGCGCGGAGCAGAGGTGTCACACAGTACTGGGTGTGCTGTGCTAAATTACTGGTGATTAGAGCACTAGGGTTGCATGTGATTTGGTTACATTAAACAGATGATTCAGCTGATCTCATAAATGTCTAATGCCAAAGCTTGTTTGGGTATCAATTAATGTCAAGGAGCTTCAAGAAGCAAGGCAGACCCCAGTAGACTGAGTAAGCAAGCACACACACATACGCACACCTACACACACACGCACACCTACACACCTACACACGCACACGTCCACACACACATATGCACACCTACACATACACACCTACACACCTACACACGCACACATCCACACACACATACGCACACCTACACATACACACCTACACACACACACACACCTACACACACACACCTACATACACACACATACGCACACCTACACACACACACACACATACACACACGCACACCTACACACACTCACATACGCACACCTACACACACACACCTACACACGCACACCTACACACACATACGCACACCTACACACACACACCTACACATGCACACCTACACACGCACACACCTACACACACACATACATACACAAACACTTACACACCTACACGCACGTACACACACACACATTTATACACCTACGCAAATGCAAACACCTACACACACACACACACACTCTCTTACACACCTAAACTCACACATATACACTTACACCCCTACACACACACACACACACACATACACTCTTACACATCCACACACACTCACACAAACACACTTACACACCTACACACACATACACACCTATACAGATACACACAGACTAACACCTACACTTATATATACACACACGCACAAACACACACACACACATAGATATGCTCACACACAGATACACGCACAAGACACACAAGCACAGCCATTCACACAGACATGCACATGCCCACAGACACACACACACTCATAGATATGCTCACACACAGATACACGCACAAGACACACAAGCACAGCCAGTCACACAGACACACACACACACACATAGATATGCTCACACACAGATACACGCACAAGACACACAAGCACAGCCAGCCACACACACAGACACACACACACACACACACCCTGTAGACCTTGCAGTCCTATAAATACTGTAGCAGCCATGGGAGATACTCCACCTCACTCTGCAGTGTAGCTGTGTAGCAGAGATGGTTCACCGTTCATCCTCCCGCGTGTCACGATAGCTCCCTGAGCTTAAGCCACGTTTCTTCCTAAGGGGCGTGTGTGTGCGCGTGTGTGTGTGTGTGTGTATATGTTTGTGTGTGCGTGCGTGTGTGTGCTTGTGTGTGCGCGTGTGTGTGCTTGTGTGCGTGTGTGTGTGTATGTGTGTGCGTGTGTGTGTGTGCTTGTGTGTGTGTGTATGTGTGTGTGCGTGCGTGTGTGTGTGTGTGTGTGTGCGTGCGTGTGTGTGCGTGTGTGTGCGTGTGTGTGTGTGTGCGTGAGTGTGTGTGTGTATGCGTGTGCGTGTGTGCGTGTGTGTGTGTGTGCGTGTGTGTGTGTGTGCGTGCGTGTGTGTGTGTACGTGCGTGTGTGTGTCAGCACTCTGTATGACATGGAGGAGTCGTAGTGCGCAGCTCTCTCTCTCTGTGTGACTCTACCCCGAAGTGGTGTCAGAGTAGCACACAGGGGATTCCCCCCCCTCCCTCCCCTCTCCCCCCCTCCCTCCTCCCCACAACACACACACACACACAGTAATTACAGCATAGCTGGGCCAGCATACAGCCCAGGGCACTGAGACCTGCTCCATACCAAGATGTAAACACTGGCTTATTAACATTACATACATGCCAGCTAAGACAGCAGGTAAACACTGGAGGAAGATTTACTGTATGTAGCTGGATGTGTGTGAGAGAGAGAGAGGGGGGGGGAGAGAGAGAGAGACAGAGAGAGACAGAAGAGATGGAGAGAGACAGAGATTAGATTTGAGAGAGATGAGAGAGTGGAGGAGAGAGAGAGAGAGAAGAAGAGAAGTGAGGAGGAGAGAGGGGGGAGTAGGAGAGATGAAGCGAGGGGGGGAGAGAAGAGAGAGAGAGAGGAGGAGGGGCGAGAAGGGAGATGGGGTGAGGGAAAGGGAGAGGGAGGGAGGAGATGGAGAGAGCAAGAAGAGGGAAGAGAGCAAGAGGGAGTATGGTGTAATCTCTACCTGACTTGTAGCGGTTGCCCCCCCCCCGTCTCTGTGTCTAGTGGTACGTGAGCAGTGTGCTCTTCGTGTGTGCTATGTTTTGTAGTGAGCGATGTGTTGTTCTCTAGTGTGCTATGTGTTAGTGAGCAGTGTGTCTTCTCGTGTGCGTGTATTGTCGAAGCGGTTGGTGTTCTGTGTTGTGTCTAGTGTAGTGAGCGCTGTGTCTCTGTGTGCTAGTGCTGTATGTGAGGCGGTGTGTCTCTGTGTGGCTAGTGTAGTGGAGCAGTGTTCTCTGTGTGCTAGTGTATCTTGTGAGCTTAGTGTGTCTCTGTTGCTAGTGTAGTGAGCATAGTGTGTTCTTGTGTGCTAGTGTAGTGAGCAGTGTGTCTCTGTGTGCTAGTGTAGTGAGGATATAGTGTGTCTGTGTGCTAGTGTAGTGAGCAGTGTGTCTCTGTGTGCTAGTGTAGTGAGCGGTGTGTCTCTGTGTGCTAGTGTAGTGAGCAGTGTGTCTCTGTGTGCTAGTGTAGTGAGCGGTGTGTCTCTGTGTGCTAGTGTAGTGAGCAGTGTGTCTCTGTGTGCTAGTGTAGTGAGCAGTGTGTCTCTGTGTGCTAGTGTAGTGAGCGGTGTGTCTCTGTGTGCTAGTGTAGTGAGCAGTGTGTCTCTGTGTGCTAGTGTAGTGAGCGGTGTGTCTCTGTGTGCTAGTGTAGTGAGCAGTGTGTGTCTGTGTGCTAGTGTAGTGAGCGATTGTAAACACAGCCTTGTGAAGATGCTGTTGGCCTGTCTTCTTCTGTGTCACCGGTCCTGCCCCCCCTCACCATTACACCCACCCCCCCCCAGATACATACACCCACACAGTCACACTCACACACACACACACACATGTAGCACACACACAAACGCTGCGTACATACACACAGCAGCAACGTATACACACACGTACATTTACACACACACACATACATACATATTGTGTACACACACACATACACGGGCATACACACACATACAACACACACACACACACACACACACATGTACACACACGTACATGCACACACAGACACACATACATACACTACTGCTACACAGACACACATACATACACTACTGCTACACAGACACACATACATACACTACTGCTACACAGACACACATACATACATACACACAGCACATACACACAGCACACGGCACACACGGCCAGCTGTGGAGATAATGCAGGATGGCACCGAGGGACGGAATTTCATCAGAACACACAAGATCCTCACTCGGGTGCAATAAGGCTCTGTCCTATGACTGCTTAGAGCATACTCACATCAATTTAAGAGAAGTGTGAAAACTGTGTGTCTCTCTGAGGGAGGGATGGAGGGAGGGAGGGGGGTCTTATAGAGAAAAATGAATTCCATTTAAATCATTCACTTCCTCTTATCCTCTTTCACCCTCCCCCCCCTCTATTGCCTCTCACTCACTCCCTCGCTCTCCCTCTCTCTCTCTCTCCCTCTCTCTCCCTCTCTCTCTCTCCCCCCTCTTTTTTCTTCTCTTTCTCCCTCTCCCCCCCACTCTCTCCATCCCTCTCTGTCCCTCTTCCCTCTCTCCCTCCCTCTCTCTCTCCCCCCCTCTCTCTCTCCCTCTCCCTCTCTCCTGCTACATCCTCTCTCTCTTCTCTTCTGTAAGACCTGTCTCTCTCTTGTCTCCGTAATGGACAGCATGGTCTCTGGGGACGGTCTAGACGATTGGTTGGGATTTCTAAATGGGCGGGAAAAACCTCTTGCATCGTGGGTAAACAGTAAAGAGGAAGTACAAATGGAGAGAGGAGGAAAGTACCGAGGGAGGGGGGTAGAGGGAGGGAGGGAGGGAGGAAGGGATAAGCGATGAAAGTGATGGAAAGAATTGTGGATGAAGAGAGGCAGGAAAGGAAAAATTGGGCAGATAGAAAGATGTTCAATTAAATTCAGTAACAGCAATATTTACCCTTTTTACGAACAATGATAATAATAACAACGATAAGAATCCAAATAAAAGCTATTCTCTCGGTCTACCCTTCACCCAGTTTTCTCTCTCTCCACTTTCCACTCTCTCTTCCTCTCTCCCTCCCCCTCTCCCCCTCTCTCCCCCTCTCCCCCCTCTCTCTCTCGGAAGCAGGAGAGGTGGAGGGGGGAGAGGTGGAGGGGGGAGAGGTGGAGGGGGAGATGTGAGGACCATGTGGGGCTAAACACTGATTTTCCTCCCAGCTTTTCTCTTTTTACCTTTATCTCTAATCCGTCCAACCCTCGCTGCCCTGCACATTACCTCACCCCTCTCTCCCTTCTCTCCCTCTCTAGATCCCTCCCCCCTCTCTCTGCCTCCCACACACTCCTCCTCTTCTTCACCCCTTCCACTCTTGCCCTCTCATTGTCTGCTCTCCCTCCCTTTACTTATCCTACCTCTGTCTTATTCCATTCTCTCGCTCTCACTCTCTCCCTTTCTTTCTCTCCCTCTCCCTCTCCTTCTCTTTCTATCTCCCTCTCCCTCTCTGCTCCGCCTCTCTCCCCTTCTCTCCCCCCTCCCTCTTCCCCAATCCCCCGCTTTCTCCTACTCCATCTCCCCCTCTCCCTCTTTCTCTCTCTCTCCCTCTTATTCTCTCCCTCTCCATCTTACTCTCTCCCTTTCTCTCCCTCTCCCCCTCTCCCGCTCTCTCTCCCTCCTACTCCCTCTCCCTTTTACTCCCTCTCCCTCCCTCTCTCTCCCTCTGTCTTTGGTCTCTTATTTCCCCCATTCTGCCTTTCACCTTACACATATTTCTCTTTCTTCTCTCCCTCTCTCTCCCTCAGTTATTTATAAGCAGGACTTGAAATAGACTTGAGTATTTGATAAAAGCGTGATCCTTAATCCGGCTTGCCTGAGAAGCAAATTTCATTTTTTTATTTCCCATCTGAGAGAGATATATGTGGTGAGGGGAGGAGGATGAGGGTACTCAGTCAGTCTGTGATTGCTAATGCAAGTCTACTGACTGGTGAACTAACAAACAGATCGAGCGATGACCACCGGTATAGATTAGGAGGCCCGCCGGTCTTCAGACCGACACAGAAGAGGACGACTTTGGTATAAGGTCACACTCTCATCTTTATGAATGAAAGTGACATGCTATTGGCTGTCACTTACAATATTCGGAATTTCCCAAATCTGTAATCCACAATTCCTGAAGATGAAGAAGGTACGATATTTATCTGTATTTCTCTCACACACTCTCTCTCCTGTCTTCTCTCTCTCCCTGTCTCCTCTCTCCTCTCTCTCTCTCTCTCTCTCCCTCTCTCTCTCTCTCTCTCTCTCTCTCTCTGATCCCCTCTCCCCCCCTCTCTCTCTCCCCCCTCTATGCTTGTGTCTAAGAGCGACAAAGACAGAGTTGGAAGGAGAAAGGTGCAGAGAGCGAGCAAGATTGAGAACGTATGGAAATAGAGAGGGAGAGCGAGGGGGTGGGGGCCGGGGAGAGAACAGCAGAGGTGATAAATTTGGGATGGCAGTCACACCACATGAATGAGGCCCCAAGTGTCCTGATTCACTGGAAACCAGCTGCAAATGTAACTCGGCTTCCTTATGTGGCAATTAGAGATGTAGCTACATAACTTGAACACCTCTACTCTACACCATACTGTAGGTCTCCCTCCTCTTTCTCTCCCCCTCTCCCTCTCTCTCCCCCCTCTCTCCCACACACCCCACAGTCTCTCTCCCTCCTCCCTGTTTCTCTCCTACCCCTGGGTGATGTTTATTGGTTGAACCACAACAGGCATTAGCTGCAGGAACCCGCCATTCCTCTCTTGCTCCCTGCTCCTCCTCCATCTCATCCCATCTCCCCACTCCCCGCTTTCTCTCCTTCCACTCTCTCTTTCTCTCTTTTTTTTCTCTCTCTTTCTCTTCTTCCTGCTCTCCCCTCTCCTCCTGTTTTTCTTCCTCTCCTCTCCTCCCATTTTTTCTTTTCTCTCCCCTCTTCTCCCCCTCGGCTCTCTTCTCCCCCTCTGCCCTCCTCCCTCTCC
>BROE01000018.1:2129276-2151776 GCA_036571765.1 Plecoglossus altivelis | reverse complement strand
CAGGTGGAGAAAGAGAAAGATGGTGAAATAAAGAGAAAGAGAGATCCAGAGAGATAGAGAGATAAGGATGAAGTTAAATCATCAAAATAGATGAAGACAGAGAGACCGTAAGAGAAACATAAACCAGCAATGGAAAGTGAGGAACCATCTTCCCTCTTGGCTGATATCTAACTGCACCGCTGGGCTCTGGGGAGCTTGGAGATCTCTCCATGCTCCGATACACACGCTCATATCACATAGCTGTACGCTGGTATCACCTGCGTCTACGCTTGTATCACTCGGTTCTCACGTGTTCTCCTCGCGTTCTCCCAGGAACGTCTGGGCCCACACGCCTCAATTACACGGAACGATATAAAGATTGAAAGGGTACAACAGCAAGGTTTCCAGTCTGTGTTTAGTAAGATGGACAGCTGGTCTGTGCCTGGCTTTGTGTCGTACAGTGTTTACCCAGGATGACCACGGGGTAGTTTGTACTGCGGAGGTGGTCGGCACTATTACAGACCGATCTGACCTGTGTCAGGTCGCTAAAACCAGACAGGTCATTTTCACATCTTCTTCATCTTCTTCTTCTTCTTCTTCTCCGAGAGAGAGACCGTCTGATTATTCTGGCTCTCGTCGTTCAAAACAAGAGAGTGAGAAGGAGAGAGAAAGAGATGGATGACTGTGAAGTGGCGATGGATGAGACGCGGGCAGAGGAGAGCTGTCTTCCTTCCTGCCCCCTGCCTTACTGCAGCCACATGGATGAGACGCGGGCAGAGGAGAGCTGTCTTCCTTCCTGCCCCCTGCCTTACTGCAGCCACAAGCGTCGAACCACAAACACCTCCTCTGTCGATGCAGGAGACACCGGCCTCCGACACAGAAGGCTTTTAATTAAAAAATATATAAAATTCAATAGGCATAGCAAGACAGGTTGACAGTGGTCGGTAGATATTGATTGACTTCTCCACTAAAGCAGATTACTGCTGGCTTGTTCCTCCACGTTAGAATAGACAGATCGGGCTTTAAACCCTCGCTACCAAAATACATAAAAACATATTATTTTGGTGGAGAAAACAACCGGTGATAATCTCTTGAAACATCGGATCATTTTGTAGCAGAGGAAAGCTTTGAAAACAAGCAAGTTTGTACGCTGCAATACGAGGTGTGGTCTTCACAACTGCATGAAGACCACAGAGTGCTGTCTTAAAATTAGAGATAGATGGACACACACACACACACACACGCAGCTGTGCGTGTGTGAGCGAAGGAAGGACAGCTACACTGCAGATAAACAGTCACAGCAGTAGGCTAATTGCACACACACACACACACACACCTTCTACTTCTTCTAATTTCTCCCAGTCTGTCCACTAATGGAATTAAAAACATGTTGCCAGGGGTTCCTCGCAATTTGGAGAATAAGTCCATTAAGTTCATTAATTTAATAATAGGCAATAATAATGAGTAAAAATTATTGCTCAATTAGAAAGGAGCGTACGCTTGCCTGTTTCACATTCATTTGAAATCACCTCCGTGTGCAGTACTATAATGAGATTGTAATGGAATTGATATTGCATAGGTAGTGAATTAAAGCGTTACCATAGAACTCATTAGGGGAGGAATTATAAGGCTGAAACACTTGTCACAGCTGAAATAGCCTTCTTTGTCTGTTATTATCGTTAGCGGGGACATTAGCTGCTCAGTCCTTCTACCCTTCTGGAAGGCCTACGGATGGTCCTATCACTTATTTTCTTCAAAATGAGGTTATTTAAAGGAACACGACTTCTGCGTGCTTCTGTTCGACAACGTGTCTCGATCGTTGTTGTCGGGTTTATTAACTCGCGATGTTACGCTGAAGAACTCGTACATAGCAAATACCTATACTGTAACACACTCTTCACTTCCCTACTTTTCCCTAGAACTTACTACATATAAGACATAATCTCCTCATCATCCTTCCTCTTTGTAAAAGCATACTCTACAAATAATTATCAAAGACATACCCATATCACAAACAAAAAAATATATATACTCGTATAAATCATCAAACTATATACTATAAATAGGATAATCCTAAGCTACATATATAAAATCATCAACATATACTCATCAATAACCTACATAACTAGATATTAGATATACAAGACGAATATCTAAACATACCTCCTAAAAATAAGGCAATTGGTGTTTATGTTACAACTCCGTATCATTCAGTTGAATACACTAAACAAGTCTGCTCTAAAATGTAATTCAACGAAACACACAACACACAACCTCTCTCTACACAAAACAAAAAACACAACACAAAACACTACTCACCACACCACACATCACCACCACCACACCAGCTTCCCACCTCACAAACATTTCCACCAGATTCTTATACCTGGCAGATAAGCTTTGTACCTCCAGCATCCTGAAACCACACAACAACAACTAATCCAAAGACTACAGAAGTAGCACCAATCGCAGGGCATGAACTTCTATCCTGCCTTCATCAGAGACAAAAACCCAAACAAATGATAATCATGCACGCAGTGAGTCTATCGCATTAAAAACCGCAATGTCCATGATACAATACCTGCTAGTAACCCTTCCGACCACGAAAGCTGCTGAGACATAAGACGTTACAAACGACTATATATATATATAGATATATATATATATATAGATATAGATATGACGGTTTAATACTCTGTAAAAGGGATGGTTGTTTATGTGTAAACTTCCGTATCATTCATTGATTATAACTGTGCTTCTGTTTCACACACACACACACACACTCTCTCTCACACACACACACACACACACACACACACACACACCAGTTTCCCACCTTTTACCAGATCTTTACTGCGTGCTTTGTACTCCAGCATCTGAACACACACCGTAATCAGAGGCTAAGACGTGCATGCGGGATGAACTTCTATCTGTTCATCGGTGTAATCTGCGATGTCGTCTATCGATTAAAACGCTGTTCATGTTTCCTGCCTGGTTTTCCGACCCACGAAGCTGCTGAGGAAGTGTGTTTAAACGGCAGAGACAGCACATTCAGCCTGCTCTGGAAAGGTCAGGCTAAATTACTGTGCTTATTTCAGTGAAAAACTCACGTAATCGGATCCTTGACGACTACTTTTCTTTTTTCTTTCCTCCTATTTTCTTTTTTCCCTCCCTGCTCCAGTGCTCATCTCTGCCGTCGCGATGCTGCAGTTAGCTCTGTCTCACCTTCATGTTTCTTTCTTTTCACTCCTCCTTGCTTCCTCTCTCTCACTCCTTCCCTGTCTCACTCTTATCCCCCCCTCTCCCTTTCCCTCCATCTCTCTCTCTCTCTCTCTCTCTCTCTCTCCCTTTCCCTCCATCCATCCATCTCTCTCTCTCTCTCTCTCACACACACACACACACACTCTCTCTCTAGAAACTCTTTTTGTTAAGGTGGATATTTCAACCACCTCTTCATTAACATTTTATTTTTAGACAACAACTTAATGCAATTGACATCTAAACATGTGTCCAGTGACACCGTAAATACTACAGGTTTGAGCAACTGTTGAATAACTTCATAGCTTAAAATATACTGGATATTTCAAACGATCAAAACATTTTAGTCAAGATGCCTTTGTCCCTATTTCTTAATTTTCCCTAGTTAATTTTGTTGCTCTTCAATAACACTTGTTTCCTCATTGTATTACAATAACACACACACATACACACACATGAACATATTTTTTGTTTGTTCAGCATTGCATTTGACATTTAGAAGAAATTAACATTCATTGGTTCATAGCACAGAGAATGCTGTGAATGTTAACATGGATAATTACACTGCCATTCTTTTGATGTTAAGTTGATATTTTTATTATTATAGTGTCTATTGCATATGTTCATACTGTTTTGCTTATTCTATGCTGTGTCTGATTGTAAAAATACTGGACAAAGGCTGAATCTGTGAAGAGATTAATTAGAAATGTTAGTGCCAGAACAGTAACTACATGAACACACACACACAAACACACACACACACACACACACAAACACACACACACACACACACACACACAAACACACACACACACACACACACACACACGATGCTACTTTAACTCCTGATATTAATAGTGTTCGTTGCATACACTGCTGTAGTTCCAAACTATCAAATGCACTGATCCACGCTGGTTTACATACCCGCTCTCTTTCCATTCAGGACCAGAAGCCTCGTACATCACTGTGTGTGTGTGTGTGTGTGTGTGTTTGTATGTGTGTGTGTTTGTGTGTGTGTGTGTTTGTGTGTGTGTGTGTGTGTTTGTGTGTGTGTGTGTTTGTGTGTGTGTGTGATTGTGTTTGTGTGTTTGTGTGTGTGTGTGTGTGTATGTGTGTGTTTGTGTGTGTGTTTGTTTGTGTGTGTGTGTTTGTGTGTGTGTGTGTGTGTTTGTGTGTGTGTGTGTGTTTGTGTGTGTTTGTGTGTGTGTTTGTGTGTGTTTGTGTGTGTGTTTGTGTGTGTGTGTGTGTGTGTGTGTTTGTGTGTGTGTGTGTGTTATACAGTATGCAGCTTTATGGAAGATCCCTCTTGATGTTGTTTATCAGGAAGCATTAGCCCTTCACGTAGCATCTGTGCAGAAGGAAGCCATTACCCATACTGTACTTCCTCATCCTGATTCATACGAGCTCCACCCATCAGGAGGCCAGGTTCCAGGCCCTGGTGGGAGGGGTGGGGGACGGAAGGAGGGAGGGAGGGAGAGGGGGAGTGAGGTGGTAGAGGGAGGGGAGAGAAGGAGCGATGACTCTGAAGAAAGCAGAGAAACCTAGAAACCTAAGAAGCATTTATCAGCTAGATAGTCTGCTAAGATCAGGTGTGTGTGTGTGTGTGTGTGTTTGTGTGTGTGTGTGTGTGTGTGTGTGTGAGAGAGAGAGAGAGAGAGAGAGAGAGAGAGAGAGGCTAGATAGTCTGCTGTACATAAGACCAGGCGTGTTTGCGTGTGAGAGAGAGGGAGGATGGGACGAGTGGCGTGTCCTGCAGGAAAGCACATACAAACCTGCTCTAAAGGCCCGTGTGTGTGTGTGTGTGTGTTTGTGTTTGTGTGTGTGTGTGTTTGTGTGTGTGTTTGTGTGTGTGTGTTTGTGTGTGTGTGTGTGTACGTGAAAGAAAAGGCGTGGATATCTGACTGTTTGGAAACATTTGTGTTTGCACGTGCATTTACAAGTCTTTAACTCTGTGTGTGTGCATGTGTGTGTGAGAGAGAGAGAGTGTGTGAGTGTGTGTGTGAGAGAGAGTATGTGAGTGTGTGTGTGTGTGTCTAGGCTTAATTAATATTGAAGCCACCTTTCGCTGCCTTTAACAGGAGAGAAGGGACTGCCAGATTTGGGATCCTTTAATCCCCTGAATTAAACTGCTTCATAATATGAATCCGTGTGTAAATTATCCAGGAGAAGCATCATGCATTTGTATATGAACCAGATGAAGCCGAAAGTACAATCTACTTACTTACTACGATCCCTTGGTTTCTTGTTGTCACCCCCAACACACACACACTTACTCACACACACACACTCACTCACACACGCACACTTACGCACGCTCACTCACGCACGCACGCACGCATGCACTCTCACACACACACACACAAACACACACTCATTCACACACATAAACTCCCACACATACACACACTCATTCACACACATTCACACACATACACACATACACGCACACACACACACATACACACACACATACATACACACACACACACACACACTGATCCCTCAAACACAGAATTATCTTGGAATGATTAGTCTATTCTTTATAATCTATTGGATCTCATTTTCTCTACTGCAAAGAATATCTGAGATGGATTTTTTCCCCGGTCCTGTTATCAGCAACAATAGCTCTGATCTCGTTACCAAAGAGATAGTTCTGATCTGGTTATCAAAAGAGATAGCTCTGATCTGGTTACCAAAGAGATAGTTCTGATCTGGTTATCAAAAGAGATAGCTCTGATCTGGTTATCAAAAGAGATAGTTCTTATATGGTTATCAACAGAGATAGGTCTGATCTGGTTATCAACAGAGATAGATCTGATCTGGTTATCAAAAGAGATAGTTCTTATATGGTTATCAACAGAGATAGGTCTGATCTGGTTATCAACAGAGATAGTTCTTATATGGTTATCAACAGAGATATGTCTGATCTGGTTATCCAAAGAGATAGATCTGATCTGGTTATCAACAGAGATAGGTCTGATCTGGTTATCCAAAGAAATAGCTCTGGTCATCTGACCCAGGTAAGAAGAACAGGTGTGTTCAGCACACATCAGTTGTTGTAGTGCTGTTAGAGAAGCAGTTGGTCTCGGCTGGACGTCCGAGGTCGTGGTTCTCTCATGCATGGCCGACCGGAGATGCTGATGCTGTCAGAACGTCTTGCTTATGGGACAGACGCTGACAGGGTCAAGATAACCACCATGGTCTATAATACATGCTGAACTGGACACCTGACAGAGCAGTGTTAGAGGGACCGTGAAGTGATGAAGCCATGTAGCTTGGGCTTTTAAGATGTCGTCTTCATACTATCAACTGCATACGTGATGAAATGTGCATACTGTGCATGTATTTAAGGCACAAAGTCCCATATTCCCTTGATGGAAAGATGGCAGAATGTAGGTTTATGTGTGGTCGTGTGTACGATGAAACAAGCTAGGCGAGGTTGTGCTTGTGTGGAGGCTCAGAGAAGATAGAAGGTTCTAGGTGTTTCTGGCCAGATGAAATGAGAGAGTCCGGTTCAAACTGGTTGCGGTTGTGTTTTAGTTCCTTATTGGTTTGCGCTGGTTTGGTCAACAGTCACAGCAACACAGCGGACAAGCTGTGACCAAACCCCTTCTGAAATTACTCAGTCAGTCAGTAAAGAGGGTTTGCTTTTCACTAATTATTTAATAAGTATTAATTTTAAAATAATATCAATAGCATATACTGTATATGTATAATGTTGGATATATATATAAAGATATAAAAAAGAAAAGTGTGTGTATCCATATTAAGTTGCATCAGCTAGTTATTATTCTAATGGTGTGATGTGTCACAAACAATTGGGTCTGAAACTAAATGGATACATACATCTTTCTTTAGCTGATTAAAACATAAATCATTATTTGAATAAAAACTGTATGTGTGTTGGGTTATAAAACAGTTTGAAACAGCATAGCTTTTTCAAACAGTGATTCTTAAGCATTTAAACCATTATCACGTCTTCCCCCCTCTCTCTCTCTCTCTCTCTCTCTCTCTCTCTCTCTCTCTCTCTTTATCACTCTCGCTCTCTCTCTGTCTCTCTCTTTATCACGCTCTCTCTTTATTTCTCTCTCTGTCTCTCTCTTTCTCTGTGTCTCTCTCTATCTGTCTCTCTCTCTCTCTCTCTTTATCACTCTCTTTTCCAAGTCCAACATTGTTGCTAAGACGCAAAAATAAAGATCTCAAATCAAGAAGTATCTGGTAAGTGTACTCTCTATTTTGTGATGTGTGTGTGTGTACACTGGCTTCACACCCTAAATAATTCAACACTCTACTTGAGAATTCTCCTTCGGAACCCAGACTGCCATTAGACACTATCTCTCTCTCTTTCACTCTCTCTCTCTCTTTCGCTCTCTCTCCCTCTCTCTCTTTCGCTCTCTCCCTCTCTCTCTTTCACTCTCTCTTGCTCACTCTCTATATTTCTCTCTCTATCTCACTTCATCTCTCCCTCTATATTTCTCTCACTCTCACTCTCTCTCACTCGCTCCATCTCTCCCTCTACATTTCTCTCTCACTATGTCTCTCTACCTCTATCTTTCTCTCCATATTTCCCTTCCTTGCAGGCAAACATACATCACCCCTCTGATAGAAGAAATAGATACCATCCCCCCCCCCCCAAGTGAAAAAGTGACAACTATCTGAGGTTGATATGAGTTCATAGGTCACACGCTCTGTTAAGAGGAGTTTCCATGCACCGTTCAGCATCTTTCAGCCGCTTACTCCTCCTCTTTGACAACGTTTCGCTCATGTAATATTCATGAGCGCGCTGGCGATCAATACTGTGCCTTTAATCTGGCTACACAGAGCCCTCCTTCCTTCCTTCTTTGTATCCATACATCCCTTCATCCATCCCTTCATCCATCCCTTCATCCATCCCTTCATCCATCCCTTCATCCATCCCTTCATCCATCCCTTCATCCCTTCATCCATCCCTTCATCCATCCCTTCATCCATCCCTTCATCCCTTCATTCATCCCTTCATCCATCCCTTCATCCATCCCTTCATCCATCCCTTCATCCCTTCATTCATCCCTTCATCCATCCCTTCATCCCTTCATCCATCCCTTCATTCATCCCTTCATTCATCCCTTTATGCATCCCTTCATCCATCCCTTCATCCATCCCTTCATCCATCCCTTCATTCATCCCTTTATCCATCCCTTCATTCATCCCTTCATCCATCCCTTCATCCCTTCATCCATCCCTTCATCCATCCCTTCATCCCTTTATGCATCCCTTCATCCATCCCTTCATCCATCCCTTCATTCATCCCTTCATCCATCCCTTCATTCATCCCTTTATCCATCCCTTCATTCATCCCTTTATCCATCCCTCCATCCACCCCTTCATTCATCCCTTTATCCATCCCTTCATCCATCCCTTCATTCATCCCTTTATCCATCCCTTCATCCACCCCTTCATCCATCCCTTCATCCATCCCTTCATCCATCCCTTCATTCATCCCTTCATCCATCCCTTCATTCATCCCTTCATCCATCCCTTCATTCATCCCTTTATCCATCCCTCCATCCATCCCTTCATTCATCCCTTCATCCATCCCTTTATCCATCCCTCCATCCATCCCTTCATTCATCCCTTCATCCATCCCTTTATCCATCCCTCCATCCATCCCTTCCAACTTTCCACCCTTCCATCCCTTCCTCCAACTTTCCATCTCTCACTCCCTTCATCTATTGCTACTTCCATCCAACAAATATTCTCTCTCCCTCCTTTCCTGCCTTTCTCCCTTCCTTCCTGCCTTCCTCCCTTCCTTCCGCCTTCTCCCTTCTTTTCCTGCCTTCCTCCCTTCACTTCCTGCTTCCTCCCTTTCCTTTCCTGCCTTGCCAAATCCTTCCTTCCTTCCTGCCTTCCCTCCATATCTTCCTCACTTTAAGAGACTCTCTCTCTCTCTCTCTCTCTCTCTCTCTCTTCATACCTCCATCTCACCTCCCTGTGTGTCACGTGTGTGTTATATATTAAACATACATTTCTGTATGTGGGTTAACTGGAGAAAGCATATGATGATGCTTTCATGACAATAAAGATACACACATCACGAGCGAGCATCACGCACGCACGCATACACCACACACACGCAGCCATCACCACACTTCTACACATCAACACACAGCTATCACACATACACATATAGCGCATCTCTAGCTCAGTGTCAGTACATTCCCTTGACTTACTCCTTTAGGCCCAGGCTGTAAGGACCAATGAGTACTATAGCCGTATATCTCATAACTGTAGTTTGGCATACTGTGATAACAGTACACGAAAATATCACATGCAGGTTGAGAGCACTGACGAGATTTAATCACACACACACAGGACACGAAGTATAGTAGATGAATCTTTGATTAGCTGATTGAGCTGCGAGATATGAGAATAGAACAAGCAGTCACCGAGAGAGGGAGAGAGAGACGTAGACGGAGACGTATGGAGCAATGAAGAGATTAATGACTGAGAACGAGCCTTTGAGGGAACTCTGACATGAAAGCAGTATGATAAGCTCCCACTGCTAGTGATTCAAGAGGAAATGAGTAGGACAGTAGGTTAGAATGCACAATGTGAGAGGATCACACATCGGTAGAGGAGAAGAAGAGAGCTATAGAGGAGAAGTACGAAGAAGTACGTATGATGAGCCTGAAATCTGACTCGAGAGAGTTCAGTAGTGACCCAACGAGCCCACCTGGTTTCTAAAGTATTCACCAGCTGCGGTTTTCATTGATACCTAAGGTGACACTGTGCGGCCTACCACCGAGAGAGGCAACACGTATTGTGATGATATACGACATGTCTCCCCATAAGAGAATCACCCTGCTCATCTGTCTGCTCACTCACTCCATCGAGGGAGGAGAGAAGAAGAGGAGGGCGAGGGTGAGGGAGAGTAAAGGGTAGGGACAAGGGAGGGAGGGAAGCATATGGATGGAAGAAGGAGCACATGACAGGAGGAGGAGAAGGTGGAGGAACCGGTAGAGGAGGAGGAGAAAGAGAAAAAATAGAGAGAAAGAGATAGTGTGAGAGAAAGAGATATGGAGAAAGATATAGCGAGAGAGATATGTAGAGAGATAAGAAAGAGAGATAGGTGGAGAGAGAGAGAAGAGAGAAGAAGAGAGAGAGCAGGAGTGTGGGAGAGGAGGAGAGGACGAGATGAGAGAAAGGAAGGAGAACGAGCCAAGGACAGCCTCAGCCCACCCCGTGCCGGACAGTTCCACTTTTGATCCGCCGTTATGCATAGCCCAGTACGCACACCGAGGAGAGGAAAACTTGAGAGCGGAAGAGGACAGGATGCCGCTTCACATTACAGAGGCCTGTTTGAGTACCCACAGTCCTGTCCTGTCCTTCTGAACCAGGCCTGAGTGATGTGTTTCCTCTCACACCACAGCTCCCATCCTCACCATGTCACTAACCTCACCCCGGGCGACAAACGCCATGGTTACAGTCGCCAAGTCTGTCACAGAAGGTCAGGGGATTAAAAACCCTTTCCGAAAAAGGAAATCTGTTTTGGGGTTAGAATCTGGAATATTTGGAGAGAAAAATGCTATCTTTAAAACATGGTTACCTCAACGTACACACACACGCGCTCGTACACACACGCTCGCACACACACTCATATGATACACAAACAAGCGCACAAGCAGGCAAAGCTCGTTGAGATGTGGAGATTTGTGTACAGCGTCTTAGTTCAGCGGGCTGTGCTGCTGTTTGAGTGACTTCAAATGTTTGAGATCTTTCAGGTTTATAAAGTGCAGAGGATCAGTGTCCCACATCCACATCGTATCCGTACCAACACTGCGCACACACTCACACACACACACATGCTCACACACACACACACACACACAAGCTCACACACGCACACACACACACGCTCACACACGCACACACACACATGCTCACACATGCACATGCTCACACACAGCCATTGTGTTACCGGTAATCAACACTGAAGAACCTGAGTGACTTGTTGAGATAAAAGCCATATTCTGGAAGCTTGTCATTATCAGTACTTTGAAACACAAACGCTGCTAATTACACACTGGAAAAATGGAGGATGAATGGTGCTTATTGTGCGTGTGTGTTTCTTTGTTGTTTGTGTCAATGTGTTTGTGTGTGCCTGGGTGTGTGTGTGTGCCTGGGTGTGTGTGTGTGCCTGGGTGTGTGTGTGTGCGCCGGGGTGGAAATGTATATGCCGATGTTTGTGTGCCTGTCAGCGTGTGTGTGTGTACATGTGTGTGTGTGTGTGTACATGTGTGTGTGTGTGAAGCATCCTGCTTCTACCCCCTAATGATTCCTACGTACAGTAAGTGAAGCTGTAATTAGTGGCAGAGTATGCAGACCTGTCTTAATGATCCCTCTTCACACACACGTACGTACACACACACAAACACACACGTACACACACACATGTACACACACACACACACGTACGTACGTACACACACACACATGTACACACACACACACACATGTACACACACACACACATATGTACATACACACGCACACACACATACGTACGTACGTACACACACACACATGTACAGACACACACGGACACATATACGCACATACACACGCACACACACACGTACACACACACATGTACACACATGTACACACACATGTATGTACACACACATGTATACACTCACACACATGTACACGCACATATGCATGTACACACACAAACGCATGCACACACACGCACACACACGTGTACACACACACACACCTCCCCTCCATAACACACTAAAATCTTGCCTATAGAGCACTTCTCCATAGTCTTGCATAAAGGAATGGGGAACCCTGGGAAATGCAGTTCCCAGCCAGTCTGCTGTACTGTACACCCAGCGTTCATGCAGTCATTACCATGGAGCCAAACAGGCCTTAGTAGTTAGTTATCTCCAGCAGACATGACACAACCTTTAATTAGCTGGGATCTCCTTCTCCAGTCTCTCTCTTAATCAGCTGACCTCTAGTGAGGGCACGCTCCGGACTGTGTGGCTGCCCTCAGGCACTCTGAGCACACGCACGCACACACACACACACACACACTCACACACATACACACACACACACACTCACACACACAGACGCACACCACACTCTCACACACAGACGCACACCACACTCACACACACAGACGCACACCACACTCACACACACTCACACACACAAACGCACACCACGGGCGCACACCACACACACGCACACAAACTCGCACACCACACTCACACACACTCACACATACAGACGCACACCACAGACGCACACCACACACACACACACACTCCATCTCCTTAGAGCTTGTAGATAATGAGCCCTTCTGTCAGTTGTTCACTTCAAGGGTGCCCTCACATACCCTCCCATGTCTCCCCCCTCTGTGTCTCCCCCGTGTCTCCCCTATGTGTCGCCCCCCTGTGTCTCCCCCCTGTGTCTCCCCCCTGTATCTCCCCCCCTGTGTCTCCCCCGTTGTATCTCCCCCGTTGTATCTCTCCCCTTGTGTCTCCCCCCACGTGTCTCCCCCCCTGTGTCTCCCCCCTGTCTCACCCCTTCTGTGTCCTCTAACCCTAACCAGGAACAGGGGAATGTGGGAGACTGTCAGTAACTCATAACTTTGTATCGTTTAGATGATTTTGGTATGTGTTTTTCTGTATTTGTTTGTGTGTATTCAAGTTCCAGGAAAAACCATCAGTGGTCTGTTAAGATTAGTGCTAGTCCTCAGCATCGATCGCTCTGATAGGCTAAACGGAGCAAAACAGGAACGGTCGTCCAATCAGTGAGCCCCATTATCCACTGTGGATCTGGCTTTTGATTATCGCTGAGCTGGCAGACATGGTGGATGGAGAGAATAAAGGACGAAGGGATGGTTCCATGGACTTTAGAGAGACAATCACACACACACACACACACACACACATGCATTTGTGTGACAGATAACTACAGTGATTATGGTGGTGGTGATGGTGATGATGATGATGATGGTGATGATGATGGTGATGATGATGATGGTGATGGTGACAGACAGACTGACACAGACAAACAGACACACAGACACACAGACAGATAGACAGACACAGACAGACAGACACAAACAGACAGACACAGACAGACGCAGGCAGACAGACAGACAGACACAGACAGACGCAGGCAGACAGACAGACAGACAGACAGACAGACAGACAGCATGCGCACCAGCTCAGATACTGGCTTTGAACTGGGGAGACTCGCTGATTCATTTGAATTATTAAATGGGTGATGGAGGGGTGGGGGTGAGAGAGAGAGAGAGAGAGAGAGAGAGAGAGAGAGAGAGCAAGTAAGATGGAGTAAGAGAGCGATATTTGTATAATATACTGTATACTGTATGTATGAGCAGAAGTGTGTGTGCGTGCTGCAGTAGGAAAGGGTTAGGGGCTGCAGTGAGGGGTAATGCACCCTCTATGAATATATGACACCCTGATGTCCCGAACAGCCGCTGAATCGACATCCATGTGTTTGTGTGTGCAAGCGTACTATCGGTGTGTGTGTGTGGGTGTGTGTTTGTGTGTGTGTGTGTGTGTGCAAGCATACTCCTATCAGTGTGTGTGTGTTTGTGTGTGCAAGCATGCTCCTATCAGTGTGTGTGTGTGTATGTGTGTGTGTGTGTGTGTGTGTGTGTGTGTGGAAGCATGCTCCTATCAGTGTGTGTGTGTGTGTGTGTGTCCTTGAGTGTTTGCAGACGGGTGGCTTGGGAGCGAGTGCGGGGAGGGATGGGGGCATGGAGAGGAGGGGGTGGGGGGGGCACGGTATGAGAGGGGGGTGGGGGGGGCAGAAGGGAGAGAGGGGGTCTAGCATTAAACGACAGTGTGTAGTTGTCCCTGGTAGCTAATGCCTAATCAGCTGCTGTAATTGTGCCACGCACTCTACCCTCCCCTCCCTCCTCTCCTCCCTCCCTCGTCTCCCCTCCCCTACCTCTCAACCTCTCCTCCCCTCCCTCTCCTCACCTCGCCTCCCTCCCTCCTATCCCTCGCTCCGCTCTCTCCCTCCCTCTCCTCCCTCCCTTCCTCTCCTCAGCCTTCCTGCTCCTCCTTCTCCCTAGGTGTGCCACGCACTGCTCCTTTGATGTCTGCACACACAAGGGACATCCCCCCTCCCTCCGTAGCCCTTTCAAACCCACCCCGCCATCGCATCTACAACCCCCCCTCCTCTCATAGCTAACTCACCCTCGCACCTCTCTGCGCCCCCCCTCCCGCTTCTTCCACGCTGCGCGCAGCGCCTCCCCCTTCTGTCTGAACGCTGCCTCCGATCGCTCTCGCAGCACACGCACTGTCGCCGAGGAGACAGAGAGAGATAAAGACTGGAGGAGAGAAGGAAAAGATAGCGCCAGAGAGAAAGAGAAAGACAGGGACAGAGAGCAAACGAGAGAGAGAGAGAGAGAGAGAGATAGAGAGAGACAGAGAGAGAGAGAGAGAGAGAGAGAGCTGCGTGTGTTTATTGTCTGTGGGCTGCCTGCTAGCGTGGTGTCTACTTCCCTACAGACAACAGAGGGAGGAGGAGAGCACATTCATTCAAAAGACTAGAAGAAGAAAGGAGTAACACCAATAGCAGAATAGGAAGAGGGGAAGACCAGAGCTGGAGGGAGACACAGCAAAAAAAGGAAAAGAGGAAGTGAGACGCTGC
The DNA here is from genome assembly GCA_036571765.1 of Plecoglossus altivelis. Taxonomy (NCBI): domain Eukaryota; kingdom Metazoa; phylum Chordata; class Actinopteri; order Osmeriformes; family Plecoglossidae; genus Plecoglossus; species Plecoglossus altivelis. The sequence continues at coordinate 2,136,854 of BROE01000018.1, read as the reverse complement.
AAGGGAGGGAGAGAGAGAGAGAGAGAGAGAGAGTGTAGGAGCGTGCGAGCCAGCGCAAGGAAAACGCTAGCGAGTGCGAGATACGGAGAGAGTGATAGCGAGCAAGCGAGAGAGCGAGAGAGAGAGGGATACAGTAGAGAGAGAGAGAGAGAGAGAGAGAGAGAGAGAGAGAGAGGATCTCCCTGCTAAATGCGCAGGTCGTCTCGATCGGTTGCTCTCAGCTCCATGGCCAGCACTAGCTGTCTCCTCCTCTCCACCTCTGGAATGCTGCCCCATCACCCTCTGCACTGTCCCCCTGCCTTCCTGTACCTGCCTGAGGTAAGAGCTCTCTCCTCCTCTCTCTCTTTCTCTCTCTCTCTCTCTCTCTCTCTCTCTCTCTCTCTCTCTCTCTCTCTCTCTCTGTCCCTTAGTCTCTCTCTCTCGCTTTGAATCTCTTTACTTCTTTTCTCTTGGAGGCTACCCTCTCTTTCCTCCTCCAACATTTTCTTGTCTCCCCTCTCCTCCTCCTCCCCTCTTCTCCTCCTCTCTCCTCTTTTCTCCTCTCCTTTTGCTTTCGGGGGCAGGACATGATAGTGCTGTTTCTCTTTCTTCCCCGACCCCCGACCCCTGAACCTGACCCCTGACCCTGGCTGCTTTCACCGTGGCAACCGGGCTCTGTGTAGGCGGGCTATCCCTTTCTCTCTCTAAGTGTCTTTTAGTTTTTCTGTTCTCTCTTTTCTTGTCTCTCTCCTCTTTCGCTGGTCCTCTCCTGGTCGTTGTTGACAACAGGAGCAGGCGTGTGTGTGTGTGTTTGTGTGTGTGTGTGTGTGTGCGTGCGTTTGTGTGTTTGTGTTAAAGCAGAGTGTGTTCCGTGCCGTGCGCGTTAGCAACATCGTCCGTCGAGTACACTGTGGAGCGTGTGTGTGCGTGTGTGCGCGTGTGTGCGCGTGTGTGTGTGTCGTAAGATCACCGCTCCGTGTAAATCCATTGTGATTGCGTTGTAGTTGTAGTTAGTCTCCCTCTCCTCTCTGTCTCTCTGAATCAGATATCAACACCTTGGCACGTCTCACTGTTTACACCAAGAAGGCACTCAGCACTTCTAATGACGCAATAGCACATGGTGTGTGTGTGTGCGTTTCTCTTGTGCCCGCGCGCGCGCGCGTGTGTGTTCTCGACAACTATCATAAGTCGATGTTGTTGAACGAATCGCTGATGTAGAAATAAATAATAACAAAGTGGCCAGCTCTCTCCCGGTGTGTGGGGTGGAGGGTAGTGTGAACCTTTAACAGAGCATGCTGTAATCATGTGATGAATGGGGGTGCAGGTTGCTGGCTGCCAGCACGCTCACACACAGCTAGATTGGTGCTTTAATTGATTCCTTGTCACTGACCCTTCTGGCAAGTAAAGCAAAAAAAAAACAAAACCAAAACCCCAACAACTTCAAGGCTGCTTCATTCCTTTGTAACGTAACAAACCTCCGAGAGACAACAAGGTGACATGAGGAGCTCATGTGCATCTTCTGAATTATTCAGACATGTTTTAATCAGCGGGGGGGGGAGTGTGTGTGTGTGTACCAGTGTGTGTGTGTGTGTGTGTGTGTGTGTGTGTGTGTGTGTGCGTGAATGCAGGGTCCACCGGATACCAGTTATACACGTATGTGCGTGTGTGTGCGTGTGTTTGTGTGTGTGTGTGTGTGTGCGTGAATGCAGGGTCCACCAGATACCAGTTATACACGTATGTGCGTGTGTGTGTGTGTGTGTTTGAGCCGACAGTTTTACTAGCATTGCTCAGCCTAACAGAATCTCTCTGCAGTCCTGTAGGTTGGTGACAGAGAGCGGGTAAGACGCTCACACACACACACACATCGGCAGACACACACACACACACACATCGGCAGACACATATGTAGGATGGTATTGCATAGAGGGCCAGGCTGGTAACACACATGCACACACACATACCCATGCAAGCGCCCGCAAACACACGCACACACGCATGCACACACGCACACACAAACACACACACACACACACACACAGGCTCCTCCAGCTCTCTTTAAACTCTGTCCCTCCATCAGAGTAATGTTCCTCCCCTCCCTCCCCCTCTCTCCCATCTGTCCATCCCTGGTGTGCCCCATTGGCCAGGCCTGGAGAGGAGGGGGCAGCCGTGTGCATGGCCAGGTGCTGACACACACACACACACACACACACACACACACACACACACACACACATAGGGCACACACACACACACACACACACACACATAGGGAACACACTCAAACACACACACATAGGTCACACACTCAAACACACATGCATAGGGCACACACACACACAGGCACACACTCAAACACACACACATAGGACACACACATAGAACACACACATAGGACACACACACAGGACACACACATAGGACACACACATAGGACACACACATAGGACACACACACACTGCATGAGGGGGAGTCACAGCTATGATTCCTCAGGGAACTACTGCTTTTATTCATGACCTCAGGAATGTGTGTGTGTGTGCGCCCACGTGTGTGTGTGTGCATGTATGTGTGTGTGCTTGTGTGCGTGCCCATGTGTGTGTGTGTGCCTGTGTGTGTGTACCTGTGTGTGTGTGTGTGCCCATGTGTGTGTGCGCCCATGTGTGTGTGCCCATGTGTACGTGTGTGTGCCTGTGTGTTCCCAGGTGTGTGTGCCTGTGTGTGTGTGCCCATGTGTGTGTGCCCATGTGTGTGTGCCCATGTGTACGTGTGTGTGCCTGTGTGTTCCCGAGTGTGTGTGCCTGTGTGTGTGTGCCCATGTGTGTGTGTGTGTGCCCATGTGCCCGTGTGTGTCAGAGGGGGGTTGTAAGTGTGTGGGTGGACTCAGGAGGTGGGCTGTAGTCAGACAGCAAGGCCGTGGCCGACAGCCATCATGGTGTGTATGTGTGTGTGTGTGTGTGTGTGTCTGTGTGTGTGTGTGTGTGTGTGTGTGTGTGTGTGTGTGTGTGTGTGTGCGCGTGTGTGAGTGTTCACACTGTATAGTCATCATAAGTAATAGTTAATAATATTACTCATGTTTAAATGAATATCCTCTCAGTGCTGTCTTTACACCAAAGACAATATTGAAAATCACTTTTGATTGCATCCTTTTCAGATGAGAAGGTGAGAAATAGATGTCACTTGAATCCTTTCAGATTCCTGTGTGACTCACAAATGTGATTTAATCACGGAAGACAGTGGTGGAAAAAAGCCCTACGCATTATAAGACGTGTTTGAAAATAACAGGATTTAATTCAGACTCCTTTGTAGTATTGGAAGATAAAGAACTGTCCTCAACGTGAGATATAACATTTACAAGTGCAAGTCCAAGACACTTACCTGGCAATGCAGCACTTGGACCTCAATAACAAATTTGATTTGATATTTTGTTCTAACAAGCTCTTGTCTGTTCTTCGAACCTCTGCTCTCATCCTTCCTCTCTCTCTCATCTCTCCTTCCTCTCTCTCTCATCCCTCCCTCCTCTCTCTCTCATCCCTCCTTCCTCTCTCTCATCCCTCCTTCCTCTATCTCTCATCCCTCCTTCCTCTATCTCTATTCCCTCCTTCCTCTCTCTCTCATCCATCTCCACCCCTCGTTCTTCATCAACCCTATTTTACTCCGTTCTGAAATAGTCATAGGTCTGCTGCCCTCTCCTTCTCTCCTCTCCTCTCCTCCTCTCTTCTCCTCTCCACTCCTCCTCTCCACTCCTTTCCTTCCCCTCTCCACTCCTCTCCTCCTCTCCACTCCTCCTCTCATCACCTTCTCTCCTCATCCTTTCCCTCTCTCCTTTCCTCCCAATCTGCTTTCTTTTTAGTTACCTCATCAGAGTGCTGTAGAGGAAGATAGAGGGAGATTATAGATATACAATGAGATGGACAAAGACAGGAAGAGACGTTTGAGAGAGACGGAGCAAAAAGAGACAAGAGGAGGTAGAGAGAGAGAGAAAGTGAGAGAGAGAGAGAGGGAGAGAAAGAGCGGGAGAGAGAGAGAGGGAGAGAAAGAGGGGGAGAGAGAGAGAGGGAGAGAGAGAGGGAGAGAAAGAGGGGCAGAGAGAGAGAGGGAGAGAGAGAGAGAGAGAGAGAGAGAGAGAAAGAGGGGGAGAGAAGGCGGAAAGGCAGAAGAGATTGAGGTGATAGCCTTTCCATGTAACCCATGTGAACAAACTGCAGGGTGTATTAACATGGTGTTGAAAGCTGTCCTCATTACGGCTCAACATGTACCTCATCATACTACACATCAGCACAGGTTACAAGAGGAAACACGCGTGTGTGTGTGTGTGTGTGTGTGTGTGTGTGTGTGTGAGTGTGTGAGAGTGCGTGTGTGTGTGTGTGTGTGACTGTATGTGAGTGTGTGTGTGTGTGTGTGACTGTTTGACTGTATGTGAGTGTGTGTGTGTGTGTGTGTGTGTGTGTGTGTGTGAGAGTGTGTGTGTGTAGTAACTATGAAAGTGAGCCACTACTATATTCTTTGAAGCTGAACAAACCCAGGCTAAATGTGTGTTGCTGTGAACACTGAACACAGGATCCTGCCATGTGGAGATGAAGAGGAGAGGAGAGGGAGGAGGGGGAGAGAGGAAAAGGGAGAGAGGCAGGGGAGGAGAGAGACATAGGAGAAGAGAGGTAGAGAGGAGGATGGCTGGTCTCTCTCAGGATTGGTCTCTCTCTGGGATGATCTCTCTCTCAGGGCTGATCTCTCTCTCAGGGCTGATCTCTCTCTCAGGGCTGATCTCTCTCTCTGGGCTGATCTCTCTCTCAGGGCTGATCTCTCTCTCAGGGCTGATCTCTCTCTCTGGGCTGGCCTCCATTGCTTTATATTGCACTGCCCCTGGAGAAAAAAATATATGCTCCCGTCATATCTTCATGAAATATTCTCCCATTGAATCTCCCCCCCACACACACACACTCACACACACACACACACTCCACAACACACACACTCACACACACACACATTCTCACACACACACACATACACACACACACATCAGCATGTCAGCTTGTCTAAGTGTCTCCCTTTGATTAGTAACTAGTTATGTATCTTTTCCCCCTGGCCCTGATGCCTTCATGTTATAGAGACGGTCACCATTTACCCATTGATTTTCCTACGGCTAGGAATGGGGGTTGGGGTGGGGGGGTAGTGGCTGAAGAGTGTGGGGGGAGGGCATTAAACAGGCCACGCGACGAGGAAACAGGGCGGAAGGAGGAGGGGGAGGGAGGGGCGGGAGAGGGAGTGGGGCAGGGGAGTTTGGTGTGCTCTCCTCTGGAGATCTCTCTCCGTCTTTCTCTCCCTCCTCTGCGGATCTCTCTAATATTCGCAGACGGCATGGAAGGAGAATCTCCACGCAGCTGTTGGGAGGAGGGGAGGAGAGAAAGAGAGGAGGGAGGAGGGAGAGCGAGAGGGAGGAGGGAGGAGGAGGGAGAGGAGAGGCAGGAGGGAGCGGCGAGGAGAGGAAGGGGGATGCGCAGGGAGGCAAATGAACAAAGTGATTAGAGAGATCAGAGAGGGCTGTGGATGGGGACCAAAAAGGAAGGGTTTGTTAATGAATGATGGGACTACGCCCAGTACTCATTCTCTTCATCCCCCTCCCCCTCCCCCGGGCATCTCTGTCTGTCTGTCTCTTGGTCTCCCTCTCCTCAGTTCCTCTCTCCTGGCAAACACCTTGATCCTCTTCTCTTCTCTGCGGGGGGGGCGGGGGGCATTCAATAGGGGGTCTTGGCTTGTGTCCTCTTTAGGGGTTCTGAGGAATGAGGGCAAGAGAAGGGAGGGTAACGAAGGAGAAGAGAGACCAGAAGAGAGGGATAGAATAAGCAAGGGAGACAGTTGTAAAGAGAGAGGGGGGAGGTAGGGAGCGAGAAGAGAGTCGACAGAGAGAGAGAAGGGTACAGTAAGAGTAAGAGAGAAGTTACAGTGAGAGAGAGAGAGGTAGAGAGAGGAGGGGTAGATAGAGAGAGAAAGAGAGAGAGCGGGGTTAGAGAGAAGAGAGAGAGAGAGAGAGAGAGAGATGAGAAGAGGAGGAGAGAGAAGAGTGAGAGGCGGGGTTAGAGAGAGAGGGGGGTTAGGAGAGAGAGAGAGTGATAGAGGGGAGAGAGAGAGAGAGAGAGAGAGAGAGAGAGAGACAGAGAAGAGAGAGAGGAGAGAGAGAGAGAGACAGGAGATTTGCCTCCTGGATCATTATCCTAGTGAATGTGCTGGTATTGACAGGGCAGGATGGAGATGGTGTCAGCAGCAGGCAGCCTAATAGCTTTCTGGTCCTACACACTCTCTCATTAGGATGGGGAGAGGAGAGAAGGAGGGAAGGAGGGAGGGAGGAGGAAGCCAGGCAGGTGGTAGATGGAGGATGGGAGAGAGAAATGAAATCAACAGAGAGAGAGAGGAGAGAGAGAGAGAGAGATGGAAGAGAGAAGAGTAGAAGAGAGAGAGAGAGACGACGGATGGAGATACAAGCAGAAGACAGTTTCAGGGCTGGGAATGAGTCTCCAGAGAAACGAGAGAAGTGATCCCTCCTCCGCTCTCGTCCTCTCCCCCTCTGCCCCCCTCCTCATCCTCCCCCTTCGCCCCTCCTCATCCTCCCCTCTGCCCCTCCTCATCCTCCCCTCTGCCCCTCCTCCCTCCCCCCCTCCTCCCCGCCCCCTCCCCCCCGCGCCCCCCCCTCCCCGCTAACCATCCTAACCCCTGGGGGTAGAGGTTAAGAGGGGGAGTGTGCTGGTTTAGTGCGACACTGAACGAGACCTTCACTTCACAGAGAAAGACATTCATCTTAAAGCGACGGCTGTTTGGAAACCTGTAAAGTACCTCCAATCTATCTCTCTGTCTTTCTCATCCTCTCTCCTGGCCTCTCTCTCTCATGCTCTCTTTCTCATCCTCTCTCCTGGCCTCTCTCTCTCTCTTTCTGTCTCTTTATGTCTCTCTCTCTTTCTCATCCTCTCTCCTGGCCTCTCTCTCTCTTTCTGTCTCTTTATGTCTCTCTCTCTTTCTCATCCTCTCTCCTGGCCTCTCTCTCTCTCTTTCTGTCTCTTTATGTCTCTCTCTCTTTCTCTCTCTGTCTCTCTGCACTACAGTACCAAGTCATCATAGTGGTGTGTTTACTCTACAGTATGAGAGGGTGATACTGTATCAGCATGTCTCTATTGCTTCTGTTGGAAGTACAGACTCTGTATCTGACTGTCATATAGTTTCCTACTTATGCACACAAGTGCAAGCACACACACACGCCGACACAGACACACACACACACACACGCCGACACAGACACACACACACACTCGTAGACACAGACACAAACACACACACACCCTCCAACACAGACACACACACACGTAGACACAGACACACACACACGTAGACACAGACACACACACACACACACCAACACAGACACACACACGTAGATACAGACACACAGACACACACACACGTAGACACAGACAAACGCACACCCACTGACACAGACACACACACACCCACAGACACAGACACACACACACACAGACACAGACAAACACACACCCAATCCCTGTTGCCTGGAGGACAGCAGTTGGCCATACTAATACACTCACTTCCGCCTT
>BROE01000018.1:2093121-2118121 GCA_036571765.1 Plecoglossus altivelis | reverse complement strand
TTGTGTACTTTGTACTTTACATTGTGTACGTTGTACTTTACATTATGTACTTTGTACTTTACGTACTGTAGTGTGCTCTTGGTGCAGTGTGTACTGTACATAGTGTAGTGTGTACTTTGCTTATTATAGTGTGTGCTAATGTTGATCTTATTTAGTAGCCTGCTACCTGTGACCTTGTCAATAAGATGCTCGCACACGCCTAACCGAACAGGAAGTTGAACATGGACAGACAGGAAGCTGGATGTGAGCAGACACAAGTCTTTGGGCCTAATCTAATCTAATCTAATGTAATCTCCCTGTGCTACTTTGAGAGCGTCTCACTCCAACAGGGTATGTCTTCTCTCATAACATCACATTAGACACCATGTGGAAACAGAGCTGACACCCACTTAGACTAGCAACCTTAGACTAGCTCTCTATTAGCCTTTCTGCCTGTCTGTCTGTCTGTCGGGCGGTCTGTCGGCCTGCCTGCCTGCCTGCCTGCCTGCCTGCCTGCCTGTCTGTCTGTCTGTCTGTCTGTCTGTCTGTCTGTCTGTCTGTCAGTCTATCATGTTTGTCTGCTGCAGATTTGCCTTCTTCCCTTGCCTATGAATCCCCTCCCCCCCTCCATCTCTTCCCCCCCTCCATCTCTTCCCTCCCTCCATCTCTTCCCTCCCTCCATCTCCTCCCTCCCACCATCTCTTCCCTCTCTCCATCCTTTCCCTCCCTCCATCTCCTCCCTCCCACCATCTCCTCCCTCCCTCCATCCTTTCCCCCCCTCCATCTCCTCCCTCCCACCATTTCCTCCCTCCCTCCATCCTTTCCCTCCCTCCATCTCCTCCCTCCCTCCATCTCCTCCCTCCTCTTTCCACCGCAGCATCGTTTGTTGCTCATGTTGTCTCTCCACCTCTTCACCTATCCATCTGTACTCCTGCTCGTCTCTCTCTCTCTCTGTGCAGGTGACCCTCTTGTCAGTCACACACACGCACGCACGCACACACACACACGCAACTCCAGATCAGTCACTTTACAAGGGCGCCCTTACGCTAGGCTGATTACTGCTATTAGCATGTGGATGAGTTGAGAATGAGCTAATTGAAGTTAGATAAATATTGACGTTCATTTGTATTCAAGGGAAACAGAGGGGTCTTCTGTGGGCCCAGTAAACAGGGGCTGGCCAGCCATTATCTTACAGCACTCTGAAGCCATTACACCCCCGATAGGAAGGAGGAGGAGGGGGAGAGAGGAGTTATTACTAGATTACTCTCTGCATTCTATTTACCTCTCTCTTTCTCTCCGTCTCGCTCTCTCCCTCTCTCTCCTCTCTCTCCCCTCTCACTCTCTCCCTCTTTCTCTCCTCTCCTCTGTCTCTCCTCTCTCTCTCCCTCTCTCCCCTTCTCTCTTCCTCTCTCTTCCTCTCCCTCCCTCTATCTCTGTCCCTCTCTCTCCTCTCCCCCCCCTCTCTCTTCCTCTCTCCCCCTCTCTCTTCCTTTCTCTTTCTCTCTGTCCCTCTCTCTGTCCCTCTCTATCCTCTCTCCCCTCTCTCTCTCTCTCTCTCTCTCCTCTCTCCCTCTCCTCCTGCCACTCAGTTGCTCTATCATCCTCTCCATTTGTAAATCTCCCTCCATCCCTCCCCCCCTTTCTGTATGTACTGCTGTGTGAGACCCAGTAGTCAGTCACAGAGCTGCCAGGTTAAGTCCCATCCATCAGGGAGCATCAGTGTGCAGGTGACCCCCCCTGCCCTCCCCCGCCCTCCCCCGCACCCACCCACCCCCAGGCTGGGTAATAACAGCTCCAGGTCCTGGGGGGCCTGAGTGAGACAGATGAACCTGCTACATCTCATCCCTGGGTCTCCCTCACACCTCATCTCTCACGGGGTGAACAACTGCTGCTGGCTGAGGGCTGAGGCCAGGGTGGAGGTCGGGGCAGGGGGAGGCGGGGGAGGGCTGGGGGAAATGGGGGAGGGCTGGGGGGCGGGGGAGGGCTGGCGGGGGAGGGGGGTGACACAGAGGGAGTCTGGCTGGAAGTAACACAGTCCTGTGGAACACTGCTACCATCTGGACTTGGTCTGCTACGTGATAGTGATGGGACATCAGGTACACACACACACTCACGCACACACACACACTCACGCACTCACTCATGCACACACTCACCCACACACACACTTACTCACGCACACACTCACCCAGATACACAATCGCACAGCCCCACACAGGGCTAAAAAATGTTCAGTCACATCACATATTCACATACTTGCATGTAAGCCGGAGAGGGAGAGAGAGTGGGAGGGAGAGTGAGAGGGAGGGAGGGAGAGAGAAGGGAGAGGGAGGTAGGGGGATAGAGAGAGGTAGAGGAAGGGAGTGAGGGAGAGAGACAGAGAGGGAGAGGGAGAGGCAGAGAGACAGAGAGGGAGGGTGAGGGGGAGAGGGAGGGACAGAGGGAGGAAAGACAATGATTGCTGATGATGGAAGTATAGAAGAAGAAGAGAATGAAGGTTCTAGAATGATTGGCTTGCTGGCTGATGAACTGGCCGATTGACTCGCTGGCTAGCTGCGTTTTTCCAGCACAGTTGCTAGATGGCCTGCTGGCTGTCTAATACTATAGGACAGGCTGACTGTTTGTTTTTTCTGGCTGTCCGTCAGCCTGACACTTTGGTTAGCTGCTTATCTGGCTGGTTTGCTGGCTGGTTTGCTGGCTGGTTGGCTGGCAGCAAAGAGGCAGTGGGTTATTGAGTCGGCTGTAATTTGATAAGGAAAGGAAAACCCAATGGACTATGATCCAGTCAGCACTTTGAGACCAGCTCCAGTTCTGATGTGATGTGAAGTCACTGGCATGACTGATGGGTTAGAGAGTAAAGGAGGGGGGAGGGAGGGAGAGAGGGGGGAGGGAGCAAGGGAGGGAGGGAGGGAGCAAGGGAGTGAGAGGGGGCCACGGAGGGAGAGGGAGTAAGGGAGGCGGAGGGAGGAAGGGAGGGGGGAATGAGGGTGCAAGGGAGTGAGAGGGGACAAGGGAGGGGAAGAGAGAGAGAGAGTAAGGGAGGGGTGGAGGGAACCAGGAAGAGAGATAGGGTGGGGGAGGGGAGAGAGGAGTGGTAGAGGAAGCGAGGGAGGGAGGGACAAAAGGAAAGGATGAAGAGAAAAAGACGTTTGAGAGGGAGAGTGAGACTGGAAGGAAGTCTGGACGAGTGCAGAGAGAGGTGTTGTTGTTTAGAAGGGAGCAGAATGCTCATGGGAACAAGTACGAGGGCGGAGCTTGAGTGAAGCCTGTGGGCGGAGCTTGAGTGAAGCTTGTGGGCGGAGCTTGAGTGAAGCCTGTGGGCGGAGCTTGAGTGAAGCTTGTGGGCGGAGCTTGAGTGAAGCTTGTGGGCGGAGCTTTCTCTTCTGTCTGTTTTTCTCTCCATCCTCTTGTCTGTTTCCATGTTGCCCTTTCATTTGTATGTGACTTATTTGCATGTACTGTGCGTATGTAAGCGCACATGCGGTCTATGTGTCTCTGTGCTGTCTGGATATCTCTATAGCATGAAGTCACTGGTACAGGTCTGGCAACACATACACAACAAAGACAGCCACCCACATACAGAGATGCTATTCACAGTTTCCCTCTTCAACCCATTGTGCTCAGAACTGAAAAATGATGTCCATTCATTTGATCAAGGTCAGTGTACAATTAAAACATTCATGATCTATGAAGCGATGAATAGCAAGTTCAATCACCTGGGGGGGAGAAGACAAAGATGAGTTAAAGTAGAACACACACACACATACTCACACATACTCAACACACAACACACCACACAACACACAGACACCGCACACACATATCACACCCATACTCCACACACACACACACACACCACCACAATACTCAACATACTCCAAATAAACACACACACTACCACACACACACACACATACTCACACATACTCAACACACACACCACACACTACACACCATACACACACAATACACTCACACCTACACATACCCAAACACACACGCACACACAACACATACTTCACACGACACACACCCGTCTCTCATACTCACACAGGCACACACGCACACACACATCACACACACACTCTCTCTCACACTCTTACACGCACACACTCACAGAAGTACACACACACATTCTCTTTCACTCCAAAATGCCCACTCTCATCTACACACACACACAGAACACACATGTCTGAACATGCAGACTTGCACGACATTATCTCACACAACGGACCTACGAACACAACTTGCAGGCGGATATGGCAAAGTACACCCATACTCACACCATCGCACCATTTAGAACACACTGTTTGACAGACACACACGGAACTGCTATAAGACCAATCAGCACAGGTATAACATATGCATAAGCTTCTGTTATAACACAGCACGACGCACACACAGTTGACACTACACGAACGATGAAGTGCACAAATGACAGAATGGTGAATTGACCAGATACCGTGAATGCCGCCTCTTATATTACGACAAACCACTCACTGGGTAGCATGTCCCCGAATAATGTTCTACATCGACTAATACAAGGCGTCCGTCGTCCAGGACAATACATCATCAGCGCACTCTGACACCCAGAGCACAGCAGACACGACACACGCCACGTCTGACAGAACATCCAGAGTGGCACACACAGACCGCAACCACTTCTGATACACACCTGACAGTAAGCACGATCACATCAGGGTCTAACTCCGACACAGCACAGCCAAGTGGCTCGTGATCTTTGGACCACGGTGATTTTTCGACCACACCGACCACGAACATGGGTTCGACGGTGTGTCAGACTGGACTGTGCCTGTGAGCAGGCTTTATATGGGATTTCTGTGGCGTGCACGTCACATGTGTGCAGTGCAACAGTGGTGCCGACATGCCATGGTGCAGTCTACACTCGCATGCAGGGCGGGTCCATTGGATTTGCAGTCACGATGGTGGGCAAGTCATTGGTGCAGTAAACATGATGCGAGTCTCATGATTGCAGTCTACCATATGCGTCACATGGGTGCAGGTCACATGGGCATACGTCACCTGATGCACGTCACAACTGGCACTCCATGCAGGAGGAGGAGCGTCTACTATCTTGAGCTGTCTGAAATGTAAAACACGTGGTTGTGTACAGCAAAGGCGTTTCTTGTTTGATGTCTTGACTAGTAAAAGTTCATGAAACGGGAATTACCAGGAAGTCTTTTGCAACGCATGGCTCTTGTCCAAGGCCAAGATCCTCTGGCCCTCCAGATCCTCCCCCCTTCTCCCCCCTCCCCAGACTTCTTAAATCTCTCCTTCCCACTCCCCCCTCCCCGCTCCATCCTTTCAGACACCTACTCTTCTCTTTTCTCCTCTCTTATCCAGACTCCTTTCCCTTCACTCTCCCCTCATCACTTCCTGGTCTGATGAGTTTGAGTGCATCCACTTCCTGTTACACGCTAGGGAACATGAGGGAGGCGCTAAGAGAGTCTGCGGTTTTTAGAGTCTGAGCCTGAAGGAGCCTCCCGTCTCCTCCTGTCTCCTCCTGTTTTCACTCCTGTCTCCTCCTGTTCACTCCCGTCTCCTCCGGGTCTTCCTGTTCACTCCTGTCTCCTCCTGTCTCCTCCTGACTCCTCCTGTCTCCTCCTGACTCACCTCCTCCTCCTCCTCCTCATCATCATCATCATCATCATCATCATCTTTCATCTGCCAGTGGAGGGTTTCCAGTCTATCCGGACAGGTAGCCAGAGAGACAGACAGGTAGCCAGAGAGACAGACAGACAGACATACAGACAGACAGACGTGTTGGAGGGAGGAGAAGCAGGAGGATGAGGGATGGACGGAAACTGAAAGAGGGAATGTTGTTGGGAGGGAGGGAGGCCGTGAGGGAGGTAGGGAGGGAAGGAGGGAGGGAAGGAGGGAGGGAGGCACTTAGGGAGGCAGGTATGGAGGAAGGAAGGCCAGGAGGGAAAGGCAGCAGGAAAGCCAGTGAGAACCAAAGAGCTGGTGTTTTTGGTGGCCAGCTCATACATAGCTAATGCCCTCAGCAATACAGGGCTCATTCATAATGGATCCTCAACCACCAAGTTCTATCATTCACTCAGTGGAGAGGTTAAAGACAGGTCGCTGTGGGCCACACAGTGTTACTCTGGCAGTCTCAGCCCAGCCTTACACCAGCCTCAGCCCAGCCTCAGCCCAGCCTTACACTAGCCTCACACCAGCCTCACACCAGCCTCAGCCCAGCCTTACACCAGCCTCACACCAGCCTCAGTCCAGCCTCAGCCCAGCCTCAGTCCAGCCTCAGTCCAGCCTCACACCAGCCTCACACCAGCCTCACACCAGCCTCAGCCCAGCCTTACACTAGCCTCACACCAGCCTCACACCAGCCTCAGCCCAGCCTCACACCAGCCTCACACCAGCCTCAGCCTGGCCTTACACCAGCCTTAGCCCAGCCTCAGACCAGCCTCAGCCCAGCCTCAGTCCAGCCTCACACCAGCCTCACACCAGCCTCAGTCCAGCCTCACACCAGCCTCAGACCAGCCTCAGCCCATCCTCAGCCTGGCCTTACACCAGCCTCACACCAGCCTCAGCCCAGCCTCAGTCCAGCCTCAGCCCCTCCCAGCCCTGCTTAGTGATCTGAACAGTACCCCACCACCTCTGCTATTCATGAATGTACAGCCAGCTAGTCACATGGTCTATCAGCCAGTCATCTAGTCAATCAGAATACCAGCAGTGCTACAGTCTGATCTTCTCTCTCTCTGCCTCTCTGTCTCTCTCTCTGCCTCTCGCTGTCTCTCTCTCTGTCTCTCTCTCTGTCTCTCTCTCTGCCTCTCTGTCTCTCTCTCTGCCTCTCTCTGCCTCTCTCTCTCTGTCTCTTTGCTCTCCTCTTTCTCTCTTCTCTCCCTCTTTTTCTCTCCTCTCGCTCTTCTCTCTCTCTCTTCACACCTCTCCCTCTCTCCCTTTTTCTCTCCCTCCTTCTCTCTCTACTGTATGAGCATAAATCAACTGTCTTGTTTGGCCCCAATACCTGATACTTCCTGCCCGACCCCATCCTCTTCCCCACTATACACACACACACCTACACACACACACCTACACACACACACCTACACACACACCTACACACACACACCTACACACACACACACACACACACCTACACACACCTACATACACACCTATTCACACACACACAGACATTCAACCCCCCCTACTGTGGCCTAAACAATGCATGAGATTCTCAGAGGGCAAAATGCTGTAGCACTTAACAGATGAATATTTTATAGTGCGCTAAACTATGAAGAGCCTTGCTAGCTGTTTACTGGCCTGATTTCTCTCCTCCCCCATCCTCTCCTCACCCTCCTTGATTCCTCCCGTCCTCCTCTCCTCATCCCTTTCATGCTCCTCCTCCTCCTCTTGCTCCTCTATCTCTCCTCCTCCATCCTCTCCTCACCCTCCTTGATTCCTCCTTCCTCCTCTCCTCATCTCTTTCATGCTCCTCCTCCTCCTCTTGCTCCTCCATCTCTTCTCCTCCCTGCTCTCCTCCACACATACTGTACGCACACACATTAGACTCACCTCGCACACACACGCGCACAGGCACATTCGTAAACGCTCACACGCGCGCACGAACACACGCACGCGCACACACACACACACACACACACACACACACACACACACACACACACACACACACTGCTGCCATAGAGAAGAGTGGGGAGCACATCATTCATACAGACCGGATCCTGGCAAGAGGGGGCGGAGTCTGATGGTAACAAGACCTATGTAGGAGGTGTGTGTGTGTGTGTGTGTGTGTTGTGTGTGCGTGTGTGTGTGTGTGTGTGTGCGTGTGTGTGTGTGTGTGTGTGTGTGTGAGAGTTGTGTGGTCATGTTAGTAGTGGTTATGGTCATGTTCAGTGGTCCAGCATTACTACAAGCCAATCATCTAGAAGAGCCTTTAACTTAGAGTTATGGAGTCAGTGTGTGTGCGTGCGTGCGCGCGTGTGTGTATGTGTGCGTGTGTGTTCGCGCGTGCGTGTGCGTGTGTGTGTGCGAGTATGAGTGTGAGGTCAGTCGACATTATACCCAGGTGAACAACCTTGTAGTGCATGATCTTATTAATCAGATACAGATGTGTGTGTGTGCATATATATATATATATGTGTGTGTGTGTGTGTGTGTGTGTGTGCGTGCGTGCGTGCGTGCGTGTGTGCACATCCTCAGGGACGTGTCTCTGTGTTTGTCAGGGGATTTCGAGGCAAACACGTACTGCATCACTATGACATTGATTAAAAATATATGTCCCTGTTCTGTTGAACAATGCACCAATCAGCACAGCCCTATCTAGTCCAACCCCAGCCTATCACAGACCAGTTCACTAAAGTACACTATAGCATAGTTTCTTAATCCAGGGCCCTCCAATCAGCTATTAGTCCATCTGTGTCTTCCTGGTTTCAGAGGTCATGTGGTGCAGTTACAGCAGGAACCAGGGGAAGAATTAAGAGACACACTCTCTCTCTTCCACTCCATTCTTCCTCTTTTGTCTCCTCTCCTCTCCTACTCTCCTCTCCTTCTCTTCTCCTCTCTCCTCTCCTCTCTTCCTCTCTCCTCTTCACCTCTCCTCCTCTCTTCGCCTCTCCTCTCTCCTCTTCTCTTTCCTCCCCTTCCCTCTGCTACTCTCCTCCCTCTCCTCTCTCCTCTCCTCCTCTCCTCTCGTCCTCTCCTCCTCTCATCTCTCCTCTCCTCTCTCCTTTCCTCCCCTGTCTTCCCTCCATTCCAGAGTGCTTCTCAGGTTCCTCTTGTCTCATATGTTAGGTGAGAGATCAACCTCAGTCAGAGACGGTGTGGAAGTCACTTCACTGGGGACAATGTTATCTGAGAAGACCTGAGAGAGTGTGTGTGTGTGTGCTGGTGTGTGAATGTGCTGGTGTGTGAATGTGCTGGTGTGTGAATGTGCTAGTGTGTGCGTGCTGGTGTGTGTGTGTGCGTGCTGGTGTGTGTGTGTGTGTGCGTGCTGGTGTGTGTGTGTGCTGGTGTGTGTGTGCTGGTGTGTGTGTGTGTGTGTGCCTGTGCTTGTGTTAAACTCCCCAGCCATCAGTGTGGTTTGTTCATTGCTGTGGTTTAGAGGGCTATTCCTACCACATCCTTTCTTAGATGAGAAGGCCTTTCTCTCTGTCTGTCTCCCTCTCTGTGGAGGCTGGAGGCAGGTGGGGGGCAGGGGGGGGGTCTTCTCCCTGCTCGTCATCACCAGGCTGAGGAATAGAGAGGACCATCCCTGGCTGCCCCCTGGAGCACAGAGGGGAGGAGGAGGAGGAGAGGGAAGACGGAGGAGAATGGTGCAGGTGGGTGCGAGAGGAAGGGTTGGGGTGAGGGAGAGGGGGAGCGAGAGGTAGGGTTGGGGTGAGGGAGAGGAGGAGAGAGAGGTAGGGTTGGGGTGAGGGAGAGGTAGGGTTGGGGTGAGGGAGAGGGGGAGAGAGAGGAAGGATTGGCGTGAGGGAGAGGGGGAGAGAGAGGTAGGGTTGGTGGGGTGAGGGAGAGGGGGGGAGAGAGAGGTAGGGTTGGGGTGAGGGTGAGGGGGAGAGAGAGGAAGGATTGGAGTGAGGGAGGGGGGAGAGAGAGGCTTGGGGTGAGGGAAATAAGAAGAGATTTCGAGGGAAGTCGAGGTTAGGAGGTTGCTAGAGAGAGAGGTGGAAAGAGAGATGATGAGGAAAAAATGAACTAACCCAATTTCCTCCTTCTCCTTCACTTTCCTCCGCCTCAGTTTCATCTTTTGGCCCCTGTCTGTGTGCAGGTGTGTGTGTGTGTGTGTGTGTGCGTGTGCGTGCGTGTGAAAGAGAGAGAGGTGGGGGGAGAGCTTGCTTAAATATTCTTGTTACTGTGTGTGAGCGTTTGTGTGGGCGTCCGAGTGTGTGTGTCTGACATCCGTGTGACAAGCGACACTGGCCTCTGCCTTGTGAAACAAGCAGCCCAGTTAATTACCTGACCAGGGCCCTGGTCTTTGGTGCCAGTACATACTGACTGAGGCAGGAGGTGTCCTGGAGAGAGAGAGAGGGAGGGAGAGCGGCAGAGAGGGAGAGAGAGGGTGAGGGACAGAGAGAGAGCTAGAGACAGACAGGGAGATGGAGAGACAGGCAGATAGACAGACATAGAGAGAGAGATACATAGAGAGAGAAGGAGAGAGAGAGAAGGAGAGAGAGAGAATGAGAGAGACAGAGAGAGACAGACAGAGACACAGAGAGAGAGAGAGACAGAGACAGAGACAGAGAGAGAGAGAGAGAGAGACAGACAGAGACACAGAGAGAGAGAGACAGAGAGAGAGAGAGCGAGACAGAGACAGACAGACAGACAGAGACACAGAGAGAGAGAGAGAGAGAGAGAGAGAGAGAGAGAGAGAGACAGAGACACAGAGAGAGAGAGAGAGAGAGAGAGAGAGAGAGAGAGAGACAGACAGACAGAGAGAGACAGAGAGAGAGAGAGAGAGAGAGAGAGAGAGAGAGACAGAGAGAGAGAGATAGCTCCCCTTTGTGACAGTAATCCTCTCAGAGGTCTTGAATCAGATTCTGGCATTTTCCGCAACGCCTCCAAAACAAGTGTTCTGTTGTATCTGGCAAAAAGATGAACTGGGGTGAGGCTATGGAGAGAGAGTGTGTATGTACATGCATGTATGTATGCATGAGTGTGTGTGCGTGTATGTGTGTGTGTTTTGTAGCTGCTACAGATGCAGTTGGGCGAGGCTACAGTAATATAGTTATTCTAGTGGGAAGTGTCATAATGCGTGCGTGTTTGTGTGGGGAAACAGGCTCTCTTCCTGCTTCACACACACACACACATACACATACACACAGTTACACACACTCACACACACACACACACAGAAACGCAGTGTCGATTAGCATTGCAACGATGCCGGCAGTAATGTGCGCGTGTTTGAATAGGACAGATAAGCACATCTAAAGACCTTTACAAAATCATCCAGCTCCTATCTCCTCTGCTGAGAACTACTGATGACTCGGAGAACACGCATCACTTCCTGTGGAGGTCTTCCAGTGTTGAATCACGAAGCACAACCAGGACAACAGGAAGGGATGTATCTGAGAAGGTGGAGGGGTAGAGAGAGAGATGGAGAGAGGAGGAGAGGAAGTGACATGGCCAGGTGGGGAGAAGGGGAGGGAGGTGGAGGGAGGTGGAGGGTGGAGAAAGAGAGGAGAGACGGAGGAGAAAGAGAGGAGAGATGGCGAGGATTAGAGAAGGCAGGGGGAGGGGGGAGAGAGGAACGAGAAACAGAATAGAGAGAGCCCCGCGCCCCGACCTACGAGAGGCGACATTCTATAGGTGGAGCAGAAGGTGGGGAGGGAGAAGAGATACGGGGAGGGAGGTAGAAGGAGGGGGTGGAGGTGAAGAAGAGTAGGGGAGTAGGAGGGGTGAAGGAGGATTGCGGGAAGGTGGAAACTGAGATAGGTGGGAGGGAGTGTAGAAAGCAGGAGGGGGAGTGTGGGAGAAGATGCTTCTCTTTTCCCACGCTCGTTAGACTTGATAATCGAGCATGGGTGGAGCACATATGGCTAGCAGCATGCTGCTTAGCTTAACGATCCTACACGCTATAATCGGGGTCAGCAAGTTATAACACCATCTGTTTGTGTGTGTGTGATGTGTGTGTGGTGTGTGTGTGTGTGTGTGTGTGTGTGTGCAATGCATGTGGTGTGTGCATGCATGTGTGTACACGCGTGTGCTCGTGTGTGTGTACGCTTGTCTGTGTGCATGTGTGTGCTGTTGTATGTGCGTTGCACGTGCGTGCGCGTTTTCAGTTTCGCGAGTCCGATAACAGGAGATTCGCGCGTATTCCTATTGTATCTATTCTGGAGGGTGTCCAGAGGGTTAGGGAGTCTGGAGGGTTAGGGAGTCCAGAGGGTTAGGGAGTCCAGAGGGTTAGGGAGTCCAGAGGGTTAGGGAGTCCAGAGGGTTAGAGAGTCCAGAGGGTTAGGGAGTCTGGAGGGTTAGGGAGTCTGGAGGGTTAGGGAGTCTGGAGGGTTAGAGAGTCCAGAGGGTTAGGGAGTCTAGAGGGTTAGGGAGTCCAGAGGGTTAGGGAGTCCAGAGGGTTAGGGAGTCTGGAGGGTTAGGGAGTCCAGAGGGTTAGGGAGTCTGGAGGGTTAGGGTGTCTGGAGGGTTAGGGAGTCTGGAGGGTTAGGGAGTCTGGAGGGTTAGGGAGTCTGGAGGGTTAGGGAGTCCAGTTCCTGCGTTATGCGATCCTGCTCTGTGTATGGTTAGGAGCTCTCGCCGCCAGGTGTTAGGGAGGTTCTTCGCGGAGGGTTAGGTGTCTGGATGGGTTAGGTCGTGGGGAGGGTTAGCGCGGCGAGTCTGGAGGTGTTAGGGAGTCCCTGTGAGGTTAGATGGTGTTGGGAGGGTTTATGAGGTCCCAGAGGTGCTTAGTGGGGTTCTGGAGGTTTAGGGATCCTGATTTGTTTTTTTTCGAGGTTAGGCGCAGTCTGGAGGTTATTAGGGTGTCTGGAGGTCTTTAGTGGAGCCACCGCCTCCTGCCCGCCTCTTGGCAGGGTTAGGAGTCCCCAGAGGATAGGGTTTCCGTCTTGTGACGGTGTTTTAGTGGTTTTCTCCTTGTCCCTGTTTGCCTGTGTCAGGGGTTGGAGTACTGAGGAGGGAGGGAGTCTGAAGTTTAGGGGAGTTATCTCTTCTGGACCCCGATGGTCTTTAGTGGGTGTCTGACGGGTGAGAGGGAGTCCTAGGTTAGGGTAGTTTGAGTGATAAGGACCTCGGTCCTGAATTGTTAGAGTTCCTGGGTTTAGTGAGTCTGAGGGTTAGTGGGATGTTGGAGGGTTTAAGAGATGGAGTTGCCGAGGGTTTAGGGAGTCCTGTTAGGTCCGCTTTTGCAGTGTAATTCCTCTTATTCAATTTCTTAAGGGAAGTCCCTTGGCCGGTGTTTAGAGAGTTTCTTGCACGGGATTTAGGAGAGCTTCTGGAAGGTTAGGAACGTTTTTTTCTGGGGTAGGTTTAGTGGAGTCTGGAGGTTTAGGTGATTATGTCTGGCAGGGTTTAGAGGTCCAAGAGCAGGTTTGGAGTCCCGCCGAATTGGCCGGAGCTCCTGAATGCATGTTGTGTACCTTTTGCTGGTGTCGTAGCTCATGTATACTCAGCCTCTCACACTCGCTGCATGCTAATCTCAACTCCCAATAAATCCTTGCTTCTATACAACATAATCACTATACGCTGTACAGCTCTACACTAAAACAATCCCTACGGTAAAGTTGAGTGATGTGTATGATATATCTAGGATATAGTTTCGGGTATTCTTTAAGATTCCAATATGTGCTTTGATATTTTGTTCTTTTAGTTGTTTTTAGTTTAAAGTATAATTAGTTTCAGTTTCATTATGGTTATAAAAAATTATTAATCATGGACGGTTTATTCTTACATCTATTTTTTTACTTATTATGCTATATTGTTAAAATTGCCCTAGATCACATAATAATCATTGATATTGATATTGTATTTACTGAAAATTTTGGTTTTTTTATCAAAATAAATGTCTAGTCATTTGAATTATTATAAAAAATTTCCTAGATAAAAAACTTTTTTAATGTGTTGAAGTCGAGCGTTATTATTAAATTTTTGTATTCAATTTATTTCATATTTTCTTTATTTAATCATAGTTCATGTAGTTATATAATTACTAATATCGTGTCTTTGAAACACAATTTAAAAGAGCTAATAATCTATTTACTTAAAGGCATAAATAATATGCTCTGTTGCTTTTTAATAAAATAATGACTTGTTGTCTATATCAATTAATTATCTATTCATAATAATTACTAATATCTAGTAATTAATAGCTTTAAAAATCTCTCTTTAAAAATTTAGTCTTAACGAATCTGCTTCGAAAAAAGCCAATTTTCTTTTCAAACGCTGACTACACTAAAAAATAGAAAGAAAAACAAACAAAAGACTAAAGAACAATAGGATACGAATGAAACTACAAACATCCAATATAAGCACCAATGCTATCTACTCTAAATTCTCAAACAGCAAAACAATGGTCCCAGCCTGTGAAGATTGAAGTCAGCTATGAGTGTTAGCGCGAAAATCTCGTGCCGCAACGGAGGAAAAAATGGCAAGCGAGTATCATGTAGACGTTATAGAGCGGTGTTGGCAACTGTTTGGAACAATCTGGCGCCCACCGAGAGTTTAACAACTTTCTTATTTTCATCCAAATTGAGGGATTACGGATAATGTCTTCAATATTTACACGACCAAACGATGGGTGGTCCCCAAAGATGAATGAGGGCACGGATAAACATCCACGAGGGATAGAAAGGAATATAATAACGTCTGCGTGCACTAGTGAAGGCAAGACCAAGCCTTATTTCCATGATCGGACTCCGGTAGGCTAAACAATAATGATACAGCCCGAAAAACTAAAATACAGCATAAGTCAATCTATTACGTAGTGGCTTACTTTGATTTGATTTTGTATGTAATCTTATTTTTGTCTTGGTCCTCTCTCGCCTATAGACTTATTTTTTTCCTCCTTTCACCTTGACACTTTGGCGAATAGTTCTTAGTCTCGACGTTTGATTTGTCTTCTTTTCAGGTTTATAATTGTTTCTTATCTGGCATGCATGGATGGCTGTGTTGATTGAATGTGTATATAAAATCCATGCTGTAATATGAACCCATAATACTATGGTTGTTATATCTTCTATCAATATAGTTTTTTTCTTTAATGTTAAAGCGGCCCTAGTCTGTTCTCGATGATCTGGCTGTGTATATTTGTATATAGATTATTTGTTATTATCTGAATCTGCCTTTTTCGATCATTTCTCTGCTTTCTTAATACTGATCTTACCTCTCCTTGAATACTTATTTTTTTCTTTTATGATACTTAATCGGTGGGAGTGTGAACTACTTGGTTGATCTGGTTGTGCAGGGTAAATTTTTCGATTTTGGGAACCAGGTTTGTTAGTTATGAATGATTTTTTATGATTCAGGTTGGGTGGGGACTAATTTTTGTTAGGAATGTGTGAATATTAGCTTGGGCTCGGAGTATACTGCTGTTGTGTACAAAGGGATCGTTTATGTCTGTGTTCTATCTTCTGCCTACTAATCAGCGGAGTGATAACACATGTTGATACTCTAAGGGTATACGTGTACGAGATGAAGTGGTTCTTTTAAGAGAGAGGAGAGGATGAAGGAGAAAAAGAGAGAGAGAAGAGGAGACAGAAGAAAGAGAGAGGAGAGAGGGAGCAAGATACTATCTAGACTTTCAGTGTGTTACCTGTACACTGCTAGCAATTACAAGCGTTGCGCACAAACACACACACACACAGTCGTACACACACACACACAATTAAATATCTCTAAACATCCTGCATACAGCAATCATTGGTTATAATGTGAGCACACACACACACACAAAAACATACAAACACACAACAGACTAACACCCACACAACATACACACACACCACTAACACAAACCACAACACACAGACACAACACACACACATCACACCACCCACACGTCCAACACACAAGTTGAGAGATCAGTCAGACCAGAATCCATCTAAATATCTAATGATGGACTGTGTTGCAGAATGAGCGGCCTATTTAAAATTGTGTCCTGGATTCTGTGTATGTGGTCTGTTGTGTGTTGTGTGTGGTGTGGTGTTGCGTGTCTTGTGGTTGTGTGTGTGTGAGACACTTCTGGGACTCTCAGCACAAACCTGCTGAGGAAGGAAGCCTGATTCTCAACACACAGCGTTGATCTCTCTCTCTCTCCCCTCTCTCTCTCTTCTACTTTTCTCTCTCTCTTCTCTCCTTCTCTCTCTCTTTACTCCTCTTCTTTCTCTCTCTCTCTCTCTCTCTCTTTCTCTCTCTCTCCTCTCTCTCTCTCTTCTCATCTCTCTCATTTCTCTCTCTCCTTCTGACGCTCTCTCTCTCTCTCTCTCTCTCTCTCTACTCCTCTCTCTCTCTCTCTTTCTCGCTCTCTCCTCTCCTTCTTCTCTCTCTTTCTCTCTCTCTCTTCTCTCTCTCCTCTCCGCCTTCTCTCTCTCTCCCCTCTTCGCTCTCCGCACTTTCTCTTCCCTGTCCCTCTCTCTCTTTCTCATCTGTCTCTCTCTACCTTTCCTCCTCTCCTCATCTCTCCTCCCATCCCCTCCTTCCCATGCCCTTCCTCCTCCTCTCTCCCCTCCCCCCTCCCTTTATCCTCGCCCTCTCTCTCTCTACCCCCGCCGCACTTCTGTCCTCTCTCTCCCTTTCCATCCTTATGTTGCATTTTCCTCTTCCAATTGCTTTTCCATCCTTTTGTAAATAAATGAGTTACCAGGGATATCTGATCGATTCCTTGAGGCATAGTTTGCTCATTAACGTCATTTCCTGCTACCTCCCCCCCCTCCTCCTCCTACAAGTGTTTGTCTATGCTAGTGAGTCCCGATCATTCACTTTAAACAGGACGCACACGCACATCGCACACCTCCCTTCACACAGGGCGTGGCGGGGTGGGGGGCGGGGTGGGGAGGGGGCCGGATGGAGAGGCCAGGGTGAGGGCGAGGCCGAGCTAGAGCATGGAACACTGGGTAAGGGAATTCACGTAAAAAGTGAAATTAATAGTTTAAATGCAAGACGTTATTTATGTCGTGTTCTGAAGTTCACGCGAGAGAACACGCGCGCACACACACTGTCAGGACCTCAGTCACTGATGCCACAGCCAGAACCTCAGGCCCTGTTTTAATGGATCTGGGATGGGGAAACCCTCACTCACCATTACTGGAGTTAGTACGAGAAGGAGGAGAGGGAGAGGAGGGAGGGAGGAAGAGGAAGAAGAGAACACTGAAGACCAAGATGAACATGGGAACCTTCGGGGTCTGATTGATGATGGCGTTGACCAGGCAGAAGAGGAGGAGGAGAAGAAAAAGAAGAAGAAGAAGAAAGAGAGAGAAAAGTAGAGAGCAACAGAGAGAGAGAAGAGAGGAGAGAGAGAGGAGAGAGTGGGGAGTTTTAAAGGCTGACTTCAGCTCATCCTCTTTGGTCAGTGCTCATGGGAGCCAAGTAACGTCTGGTCTCTCTGGAACTCCCTGGATCCACAGACAACTCAGGAGAAGCCTGCTGCCGACCAGTACCCAGCCTCGCCTCCTCCCTGGTACTCTACAACAGCCATGCCTGCTCTGGTCTTGCTGGAGGGAGCCGCATGATGTCCAGCCAGACTCAGATGGCCAAGAGCACTGCTCGATCTAGATACCAGAGTGCAATGTCACAGAGTGGGGTTGGGTTTGTGTTGTCCAAATGTGGTGTGTTCAAATGGACCGACAATCATCCTGCTTGTCATTTCACAGAGACGCTCTTTATCTAACAGAGGTCTAAGATTCAGACGTTCTAAATGACCATAAGTTCTAGGATCACGTGGGTTTTAGATCACGGAGGTTCTTAATCTCAAGAAGCTCTAATAGTCTTCGTTCATGTCACCTGCTCTGATTAGTGCTCACCCGGCTGGATTGAGTGTAACACAGGATACACTGTATGTAACTCGACCACCTCAAAAGAGGGACTTGATCTTGTGTTGGTGTCCCTTGTGTGGTGGTCTGTGTCTGGTGTGTGTCCTGACCGGACCTGACCCTGACCAGCTGGTATTTAACATACAGTGCACTGACCAGCACTTTCAGCTGACCTGGAGAATCCCCCGCCACTCCTCGCCCGCCCCCTCCATCTCCCCTCTCCTCCTCCCTCCCTCCCGCTCTCCTCATCTCCTCCTCTTCCTGCCCTCACCCCTCCTCCTCCTCCTCTCTCCCCTTCCGCTCCTTCTCTCTCCTTCCTCCCTCCCTTGCTTCCCTGCCATCCCCCCCTCTCTTTGGCCTCTCTCTCCTCCCCTCTCTATCTCTACTCCTCCTATCCTCCCCATTCTCTCTCCCCCCTTTTTCCAGTCACATGGAATTTTATCAGCTGACCCTGAAGTGCTGCAACTGACTTCATCTCTGGCATTCCTGCTATTCTCCTTCTCTCCTCTCTATCCTTTACTCCCTTTCTTCTCAGTTTCTACCTCCATATTTCCTCTCTCTCTCTTTGTCTCTCTCTCCCTCTCTCTACTGCTCTCTCTCTCTCTACTGCTCCCTCTCTTTTTCTCTTTAATGTGGTATTTCATGCTCTCTGGTCTGATCTGCTCGGTCAGCGGTTTCCCTGCCCCCCCCCCTCCTCCACCACCACCCCCTCCTCCACCACACCCCCCTCTCCTCAGTCTCCTTCTGTCGTTTTCTCCTCCCTCCATTGCCTTGACATACTGTGTAGAATCCCTTGTTCCAGGGGGGCTCATGAGTGGTGCACGTCACATCCCCTCCCTCCTGTCCTCCATGTTTCTCCCTCTCCTCCATGTTTCTCTCTCTCCTCCATGTTTCTCCCTCTCCTCCATGTTTCTCCCTCTCCTCCATGTCCCCCCCGCTCCTCCATGTTTCCTCCCTCCTCTCCTCCTTGCTCCTTCCCTCCTCTCCTCCTCCATCACGTTCTTCTCTGACGTCAGCACCTAAGAAAGGAGGAGAGAGAGAGAGAGACAGACAGAGAGCGAGAGAGAGAGAGAGAGAGAAGGAAGAGAGAGAGAGAGAGAGAGAGAAGGAAGAGAGAGTGATTTGAAAGAGGGATAAACAGAAGTAAAGACACTTCCTCCGCATGATGACTTAAAAGACTGACATAGGAAGCAGCAGCAGTGAGATGCTTCTGTGAGATGCTTCTGTCTGCACGTTCAGGCCCTCCAATCATCAAAGACAACTTCGCTTTCAACTTCCTGATCTAGTTTTCATCTAAGTCATGACTTCTTGTTTGAAGACTAATTTCCCAGAAGCCCCTGGATCCGACAGGTCATTACAGGTTTGAGGAAGATGTTGTGTTGACCCCAGCTTCATGTCGCTTCAAGTCGTCATGGCGATAGTTACCTTGGTGCAGCTCCTGAATCCCCCCCCCTCCCTCCCTCCCACACACACACACACACACACACACACACATACACACACACTCACACGCACACTCTTCGACCCCAGACCTCTGGGCGGGTATCGCTCTCTCTCTCTCTCTTCAGTATAGGTTGGCGTCAACTCCAGTTAGCGAAGCCGCCTGATGAAATTGTCCAAAACTCCAGCGATCAATCAAAGCCGGGCGGCCATTGATTTCCCTTCATCCTCCCTCCCTCTTTCCCCCCCCTCCTCTCCTCTCTCCTCTCTTCCTGCTCCTCTCCCTCCATCCACCACACTGGCCTGTTTTGTTTTTCTTGTCTCGGGGAGATGAATGTTGCTCGGAGGGTAAAGAACACAGGCCTGAACTGTGACTGTAAACTTCCTTCCTTCCTTCCTTCTTTCCTTCCTTCCTTCATTCCTGCCTTCCTTCCTTCCTTCCTTCCTTCATGCCTTCCTTCCTTCCTTCCTTCCTGTTTTTCCTGTTCCCTTGTAATTCTTTCTCTCTCTCTTCCTCCCTCTCTCTCTCCCTAACCCTCCTTCCATTTCCCTCTCCCTCTCCAATACGGTCCCTCTATTTCCCTCTCCCTCTCTCTCTCCCTTACCCTCCCTCCTTTTCCCCTTCCCTTACCCTCCCACCAATTCCCTCTCCCCCTCTCTCTCCCTTATCCTCTTTCTCTCTCTCTCTCCCTCTCCCTTACCCTCTCCCTCTCTTCTAACAGATTTAGAGAAACAGGTGGACTGGCAGGCAGACAGATGCCAAACAAGAAGGCAGACAGACGGAGCGTAACGCAGACAGACAGGCAGACAGGGGAACGCAGATAGACAGGCAGGCGAACAGATAACCAGGTTCTAGATTGTGTGTGTTTGGGGGGGGGGGTAGTGGGGGGGCTGCCTTGCTATCGGTATGGCCCTCACGCCTCTTCCCATAATGAAATATTCACAGGTCAGTGGTTCCCTGAGAAATGACGGGGGTCAGTCAATTGCTTTTCAGCCAGTAATTTTCCCCCTGCAGACAGGGGCCTGTCCTGCTAGCAGCCATTAGCACAGAGGGAGGGGGAGGGGGAGGGGGGGAGACTAGATCGAAGCGCTGGTGTCACACTTGTCAGACAGAACCACTATTTAGCGTCTCTCTCTCTCTCTCGCTTCTCCTCCCTCTCTCGCACGCTCCTCTGCTCTCTTTCTCTCTGTCTCTATCTCTCCATCTCCTTTGTACTTCTCTTTATTTTCTTCTTTTTTTTCTTTTCCCCCATAATCCTTTTCACTGATCTTTACTCCTCTTTTGTTCATTTTACTTCTACTAGAGTTAGTAAATATCAAGTGGATGAGCTGATTGGTTTAAACAGGCTCTCTCTCTCTCTCTCGCTCGCTCGCTCGCTCTCTTTGTGCTTCCCAGCCATGTCTGATGATGCTGTTATGGTGGCTGTGCTGAACCAGATCGTAAACCAGTCACCCAGTCCCCCAGCCAGCCAGCCGGCCGGCCGGCCAGCCAGTGAGGGAGGTGCGATCCATCACTCTGAGAGGAAGCCATCAAGACCCAATCAAAAGAGACACTTTAGATTTGGTGGCTGGTGATTAGCCTTCACCGGGGTCGCCTTGGAAACATCAGACCAGGCCTCCCTTTCTTTACGATCAGGGGCGACCTTTACGCTTATTACCGTGGCGATGGGGGCCGCCCGCCGCCACGCCGGCCCACTCCCCTACCTGACTGAGAGAGAGAGGATCACTCTCTCTTCACACATCCATTATATCTCTATCTCTCTCGACCTTTCTCTCACTGCACTTCCTTCTAGGCCATGCTACACTATGCTAGGCTATGCTGAAATAAGCCATCCTGTTCTTATCTATGCTAAAATATGATGTACTGCACTAGCCGGTGCTAATCCATGCTAGGCTATGCTGAACTGCGCTAGCCGGTGCTAAGTCATGCTAGGCTATGATGAACTGCGCTAGCCTGTGCTAATCCATTCAAGGCTATGATAAACTGCACTAGCCGGTGCTAATCCATGCAAGGCTATGATGAACTGCACTAGTCTGTGCTAATCCATTCTAGGATATGCTGAACTGCGCTAGTCTTTGCTAATCCATTCTAGGCTATGATGAACTGCGCTAGACGGTGCTAATCCATGCTAGGCTATGCTGAACTGCGCTAGTCTTTGCTAATCCATGCTAGGCTATGATGAACTGCGCTAGCCTGTGCTAATCCATGCTAGGCTATGCTACGTGCCGGGCTGTCAGTGTTAATGATGAGGGTGTTCTGTGCTAGTGGCCCTTTGGCCAGCCAGGATGACCTGAGGGGAAACTCCAATTAACCAGGAGTAATGGAGAGTCCCTCTTCCTGCTGCCACTGCCCTGACACACACACACACATACACACACACACACACACACACACACACACACACACACATACACACACACAAACACACACACACACTCACTCACACACACACACACAAACTCACTCACTCACAAACACACACACACACACATTCACACACTCACTCACACACACACACACACACACACATCATCTCAGTCTCATAGACAGATACATACACACGCACCACGCACAAACACACACAAACAACACACATGTGGGGAAATAGGGAGGAATGGGGGGAGTAAAAGAGAGAGAGAAAGAGAGAGATGGAGAGAGAGAGAGAGAGAGAAAGAGAGAAAGAGAGAGAGAGAGAGAGAGAGAGAGAGAGAGACAGTCTGAGGAAAGCTGTCTGGGGGCCGTCTTGAGTACAGACTGGTGATTAATTAAGAGAGATTGAGGGATCTCTCTTTCTCCATCTCTCTGTCTGTCTGTCTCTCTCTCTGTGCTTCTCTCCATCTGTCCCTTTAACTAACTTTTAAAGCCACATTGGGTTGAGTTTCCAAACCCCCACTAGAGAGTGTGTCTCCCTCTGACATCACAGATAGCAGGACCTCAGAGTGCAAGTTCACCCACTCTGAGTGGGTCTGTGTCAGAAGGTGTTAACACTAGTCATCATATCAAGGAATCGCAGGAGCGCCTTTAAGTGGGATGTCTCTTTCCATCTCTTTTGCTCTCTCTCCATCTCTCCATCTTACTCTAGATCTCTCTTGATCTCTCTTCTTATCTCTCTCCATCTCTTTTGCTCTCTCTCCATCTATCCCTTCATCATACTCTAGATCTCCATATCTCTTCTTATCTCTCTCCATCTCTCTCTCCATTGCTCTCTCTTGCTTAACCATCAACCCCCCCCCCCCCCGCAGCATAGAAATATCTATTATATTATCAACATCTTACTAACCATGGCGTCAGATGCCTGAGAGGATGGCCTTGTGTGTGTGTGTGCGCGCGTGTGCTTATGTTGATACCATCATTGATTGATTGGTGTTGGTGGTGATGATTTATTGATTGTTCTTTGGAGGTTGCAAATGAACAGTGCGGAAGAGATTGGTCATGAAGAAGAGAGGGAGAGAAGGAGGGAGGGAGGGGTTGAGAGAAAAGGATAGAGGGAGGAGAAGGGCGATAAGGAGGAAGAAGAAGGGAGAGAAGGAGGGAGGAGAAGGGAGATAAGGAGAAGGGAGATAAGGAGGAAGGAGAGGGAGAGAAGGAGGGAGGAATAGGGAGAGAGAAGGAGGGAGGAGTAGGGAGAGAGAAGGAGGGAGGAGAAGGGAGAGAGAAGGAGGGAGGAGTAGGGAGAGACGGAGGCAGGAGAAGGGAGAGAGGGAGGCAGGAGAAGGGGGAGAGAAGGGGGAGGAGAGAGGAGAGAGAAGGAGGGAGGAGAAGGGAGACAGGAGGAGGCAGGAGAAGGGAGAGAGAAGGGGGGAGGAGAAGGGAGAGAGAAGGGGGGAGGAGAAGGGAGAGAGGTAGAAAAGCAGTTTAATCTTCTGACTCTTCATTATGTGCTCACCCCACTAATGACTAAGGTTCGTACTAAGGTAATCACAGTTGGTATTGAACACTGGACTTTGGGCTGATTATATCTACTAGAATGGATGACGATTGCCTAAAAAAACTAGACCTCTTCTAGCACAGCATTAACACAGGGCTGGGAGTCACATATTCCAACTTTCTCAACGAAGATGAAGTCAGGAAGGAAAGCGAAAGGACATCATGATCCAGAGTTAGTGGGACACGTCCCCTCCAACACAGTTGCACAGAGTCCCAGTGCTTGGTGGTGAGTAGTTAGCCAAGCATCACTGCATGGAAGAGGCCCTACACTGATTAATACCCTGGACAGCTATTCTTCACTGTGTTTAGAATAATTAGAGGCAGGCTTCCAGCAGAATGGACATGTCAGGGAAGGAAATTGTATTTTTATTTACTGTGCTGGCCTCCCCCCTGCGCCGCACCTCTCCCTCCCTCCCGCCCCCCCACCCAATTCTCTCTTTCTTCCTCCCTACCCTCTCTCTCCCCCTCCACACTCTCTCTCTCTCTCTGCGTCTCTCTTTCTCTCAATATGTGTGAGTATTTGCATTCTGTGTGGGCTTGAGTTTCAGTACCCAGTCATAGATCTTAGCTTGTAGGTGTATGTTTTTCTGTGTGTGTGTGTGTGTGTGTGTTCTTATGATTGAGCTTGTAACTGAGGCTATGTAAATGTTTTGGATTTGCATACGGGGTACAATATTTTACTTGTGTGTTTGTGTGAGAAGTTTAAGTGTGCGCGTGTGTGTGTGTGTGCCTGTGTGTGTGTGGTCCTCTTTGTGAAGGCATTTACCATGTCTGTTGTGGGCTGAGCAGAGAGAGAGCGAGAGAGGGACCATTGATAAATTGATCACAGCGAAAGTGTGTAGTGGTGAGAGTCATACCCCCCCAGCTCCCCCCCCCACCACCACCACCACCAGCAGCCACACGCACAAACATACACAAGAAAGCCGCCTCCCACACACCAACACACACACACCTACGTGTGGTGGAGGCTCTGGCATCAATTATAGTGGATTGCGTGGTTGACAGAGTGTGAACCAGGTGCCAGACCTCAATCCAATTAAAGAGATTTAATTGGTGGAAACAAATGGAGTGTGTCCAGGAAGAGCTGAGTAGCCCACAATAAGTAGATCTCTCTCTCTCTCTTTCTCTCTCTCCATCTCTCTCTCTATTTCTCTCTCTCTTTCTCTCTCTATCTTTCTCTCTCCATCTCTCTATCTTTCTCTCTCCATCTCTCTATCTTTCTCTCTCCATCTCTCTGTTTCTCTCTCTCTCTCTCTCTCTTTCTCTCTCCATCTCTCGATTTCTCTCACTCTATCTCTTTCTCTCTACATCTCTCTATTTCCCTCTCTATCTCTCTCTCTTCATCTATCTTTCTCTCTCTCACTCTCTCTCTCTCTCTCTCTCTCTCTCTCTCTCTCTCTCTCTCTCTCTCTGTCTCTCTCTTTCTCTCTCTATCTCTTTCTCTATCCTCATCTCTCTCTTTCTTTCTCTCTCGTTCTCTTACTCTCTTTCTCTCGCTCTCTTTCTCTCGCTCTCTTCCTCTCACTCTCTCTTTCTTTCTCACTCTCTTCACTCTCTCCCTCACTCTGTCTCTCTTTATCTCTCTCTCTGCCCCTCCCCTCCTGTCTCCTCTCTTGTCTTCCATTCTCTGATCTTGATCTACCTCGGCTTACAACACTATGTAGGGAGGGAGGGAGGGAGGGAGGGAAGGGAGATTTGGGGAGAGGTATACATGATGGAGAGAGGTTGGTAAGGAGAGAGAGTGGGAGTGAGTGAGATGGCAGGATGGAGGTGGGGAGAGTAGGAAGGAAGAGGAGAGGAGGAGGAGAGGAGGAAGGAAGAGAAGGAGGAGGGGAGAGGAGGAAGGAAGAGGATGGAATGGGGACAGTGTAAGTGTGTGGTGACAGAGCACTGTGGTGGTGCTGGTGGTTTTACAGTTTCATACTTTGGCCTGTTTCCTAGTCTGATACATCCTGTGTGTCTATACGTGCGTTTGAACACATCTAAAAGTGCCGCCTTGCGTGTGTAGGTGTGTGTAGGTGTGTGTAGGTGTGTGTAGGTGTGTGTAGGTGTGTGTGTGTGTGTGTAGGTGTGTGTAGGTGTGTGTAGGTGTGTGTAGGTGTGTGTAGGTGTGTGTAGGTGTGTGTAGGTGTGTGTGTGTGTGTGTAGGTGTGTGTAGGTGTGTGTAGTTGTG
>BROE01000018.1:2049408-2051908 GCA_036571765.1 Plecoglossus altivelis | reverse complement strand
CTTCCGTTCTCATAAATATTCTATTTCTAGTTCAAAGACCGTGTTTCGAGGTTTCTGGAATATTCTACTGTAGCTAGAGCTTAGTGTACTGTGGGAGAAAATGGGAGAGGGAGGGAGGAAGGAAGGGAGGGATAATTAATCACTGTTTATCACAACTCAGTCCTGTGTGTGAGATCAGTGAAATTGGGATCTGTAAATGAGGTGGCAACGTACTCTGTCTCCATTCATCCCAGAGCCACGCTCTCTCTGTCCTCCTAACCTGCTCAATACCTTGACTGATGACACACCACCTTCCTCTCGCCCCTCCCCACACCTCCTCTTACTCTCCACCTCATCTCCTCACTCCTTTCGCTCCTCTCCTTCTCTCCTACCTCCGACTCTTCAGCTCACCTCCTCACTCCCTCCTCTCCCTTCCCCACACCTCCTCCTACACTCCACCTCACCTCCTCACTCCCTTCTCTCCCCTCCCCACACCTCCTCCTACACTCCACCTCACCTCCTCACTCCCTTCTCTCCTCTCCCTTACCCCTCACTTCCCACCCTCCACACCACCTTCTCACTTGACATGGACTCCTTTCTCCTCCTCCTTTCTCCTCCTCCCCGGTGAAGGAGGCTGTCATGGTGTGTCTCCGGTGAGGGGGCTAGGAGGGTTGGCGCCAGACTTGCCAATCCCAAACTCCCCCTCCACCCTGCAACCCATCCGCCTGTGGAGGTTTGCCAACCAGTGAAGGCGGAGGCCTGGGTGGCTCTGAGGGACAGCTAGCTGGGGGAGGGTGGAGGAGGAGAGGGGGGATGAGGCAGCTAGCTGAGGGAGGAGGAGGAGGTGAAGGGGGGGCTGAGACAGCTAGCTTGGGGAGGGGGACTGGAGAGGGGGCACAGGGCACAGCAGAGGGGGGATTGGGTTGCCAGCCAAATGGACCTAGAGCACAGCATGCCAGAGAGAGGGAGAGAGAAAGAGAGAGGGGGGGAGAGAAGGAGAGGGAGAGAGGGAGAGAGAGAGAGAGAGAGAGAGAGAGAGAGGGAGAGAGAGGGTACAGTATGGTGGTCTGTCCTGTGTAGGACTGGTGGTCTCTACTTTTCTCCACTGTTTGGGTGTGCTGGCTGGCCCTCTCTAGACTTCTACTTAAGTTGCAGCAACTTCAGACAAGAGTAAATTGAAGATTTATTTCCCATGTACACACACACACACAGAGACACACACACACACACGCTGACCTCGTTCATCACAGTCTCAGATACTGTTGTCTCTCAGTAGCTCCTCTTTCAGCACCATGGACAGCACCCAAGTAGCTCTCTATCTCTCTCTCCCTCACCTCCTGCTCTCTCCTCCGTTTGTCCTTCTCCTCACCTTCCTTCTAATTGCTCTTCTTCCTTCCTCCTCCTCCACCACATGCTCCTCCTCTCCTCCTCCTTCCCTTCCTCATATCTCTCTCTCCTCCTCTCCTCTTCCTCCTCTCTACCTGCTCCTCCTCCTCCTCCTTCCCCTCCTCATGTCTTTCTCTCCTCCTCCTCTCCTCTTCATCCTCTCCACCCCCTCCTCCTCCTCGTCCCCTCCTCCTTCTCCTTCCCCTCCTCATGTCTTTCTCTCCTCCTCTCCTCTTCCTCCTCTCCGCCCCCTCCTCCTCCTCCTCTCCACCCCCTCCTCCTCCTCCCCTCCTCCTCCTCTCCTCCTCCTCCGCTCCTTCTCTTTCCTACATCAGTACAATGTGGCCAGTCCCCACATCGTCTCTGCTCTCCTTTCACAGGTGATCCTAGACAGAGCAGAACTTCCTGCGTACACTGGGGGGAGATAGTCTAGCTGGTAGGGGGACATGCTGGAGAGCTTCAGTAACATCTCGTCCTGAGGTGGTTCATCAGGATCTTGATGACATGAAGTTGTTGTGTTTCCCCAGTGTTGTAGACTCTCCACACTCTGAACCCACCCTCCTCTAACTTGAACAGGAAATGTTACAGAGATCAACCTTGTGGAAAATGCTGATTTTTTCCCGCAAGGGGAGGAGGTTGTGGTCGGTTGTGGCATCGACGCGAGGTCTGGGGGGGGGATACGGGGGAAGGTGTGTTTACCCTGTCACCCTGGTGACACTTTGAGGTGAGATGCTAAGTGACCTCTCCTCTCCCCAGGCAGCACGAGATCACTCACACACCTGCCAGCGTTACCTCTACGCTCCACCCTCGCCTCTACACTCCACCCTCGCTTCTACACTCTAACACTTCCATCTCCTCTCCTCCCCTGCCCTCCTCTGCCTTCACCTCCCCTGCCCTTCCATCTCCTCTCCTCCCCTGCCCTCATCTCCCCTACCCTCACTTCCCCTGCCCTTCCATCTCCTCTCCTCTCCTCCCCTGCCCTCATCTCCCCTGCCCTGCCCTCATCTCCCCTGCCCTGCCCTCATCTCCCCTGCCCTCACCTTTCCTGCCCTCACCTCTCCTCCCCTCCCCTCCCCTGCCCTCACCTCTCCTCCCCTGCCCTCACCTCCTCCTAGCCATTCTAAGGTGTAGAAGC
>BROE01000018.1:2039653-2043204 GCA_036571765.1 Plecoglossus altivelis | reverse complement strand
CCTCTCCCCTTCTCTCTCTCTCTCTCTCTCTCTCTCTCTCTCCCTCCTTCTCTCTTTCTCTCTCTCTCCCTCTCTCTATATCCCTCTCTCTCTCCCTCCCTCCCTCCTTCTCTCTCTCCCCCTTCCTCTCTCTCTCTCTCCCTCCTTCTCTCTCTCTCTCCCCCTTCCTCTCTCTCTCTCTCCCTCCTTCTCTCTCTCTCTCTCTTCATCCCTCCCTCCTTCTCTCTCTCTCCCTCCCTCCTTCTCTCCCTCCCTCCCTCCTCCTTCTCTCTCTCTGTCTCTCTCTCTCTCTCTCTCTTCCCCTCATAAATAGAGTGGTGTACCAGGATGGTTTCTATGGAGCAGAAATCTATGTAAGTAAAGATAAAGGCCTCCATCTATCTCTCCATCTCTCTCTAAGTGAAACCCTAGTGTGGCAGACAGCATGCCTGCCCTGGAGACCAGAACATGATCCTTTCAGCCCTCTTCTACTCCGCTCCTCCTCTCCTCCTCTCCTCCTCTCCTCCACTCCTCCACTATTGTTTTCCACCTCACTACTGCACTACCGCTCCCTTCCTATCTCTCTCCCGCTCGCCCCATTTCTCTCTCTCTCCCCCCCTCCTTCTCCCTGTACTCCTCCCCCCCCCTCCCTCCCCCTCCCTCTCTCCCTATGATCTCAGTCCTTGGCAGAGCAGTTCACAGCTCAGTGTCCCAGATCAGGTTGTGTCTGGGTCTCTGAGTTGGCTCATTCCTGCTCTCCTCTCCTCCTCTCTTCTCCTCCTCTCTCCTGTCCTCTCCTCCTCTGCTCCTGTACTCTCCTCCTCTCTCCTCCTCTTCTCTCCTGTCTTCTCCTCTTCTCTCCTGTCCTCTCCTCCTCCTCTTCTCCAGTTCTGTCCTCCTCTCTCCTTCTCTGCTCTC
The DNA here is from genome assembly GCA_036571765.1 of Plecoglossus altivelis. Classification (NCBI taxonomy): domain Eukaryota; kingdom Metazoa; phylum Chordata; class Actinopteri; order Osmeriformes; family Plecoglossidae; genus Plecoglossus; species Plecoglossus altivelis. The sequence goes on along the minus strand of BROE01000018.1, from coordinate 2,042,307 downwards.
CTCTTCTCCTGTCCTCCTCTCTCCTCTCCTGTCCTCCTCTGCTCCTCTCTCCTCTCCTGTCCTCCCTCCTTCCAAGCCTCTAACCAGTCTTCCTCCTCCCCTCCTCTCCTTCCATCCTAAGCTTCATCTCCTACACAGGCCCTCCTCACTCCTCCCGCATGCTTGTGTGTGTTAATGTGTGTGAGAGGGGCTGGAAGGAAGGAGGGGAGAGGAGCTGGGAGGGAGGAGGGGGAGGGGAGCTGGGAGGGGAGGGGGGAGGAGGAGAGAGGGACTGGGAGGGAGGGGGGGAGGGGAGCTGGGACAGGAGGGAGGTTGAGTGGAGCTAGAACCGAGGATGGGGAGGGGAGCTGGACAGGAGGAGAGGGGCTGGAAGGGAGGAGGGGAGAAGGGCTGGAAGGGAGGATGGGAGAAGGGCTGGAAGGGAGGAGGGGGAGGGGAGCTGGAAAGGCCCTGTCCTCCCAGAAGCCACCCTGGAGCAGATAAGAGGAGTAGCAGCTGATAAAGGGATTAACCTCATCCCTCTAGAGAGAGATGAAGGGTGGGAGAGAGAGAGAGAGGGAGGGAGACAGAGGGAGAGAGAGGGAGGGAGGGAGAGAGAGAGGGAGGGAGACAGAGAGAGAGAGAGAGAGAGAGAGAGAGAGAGAGGGAGGGAGACAGAGGGAGAGAGAGAAAGAGAAGGAGGGAGGGAGGGAGGAAGAGAGAGGGATGGAGAGGGAGAAAGAGAAAAAGAGGGAGAGAGAGGGAGAGTGGTGCAGGCAAACTGGGATTCTGTAAGCAAGAATGGTTGGAGATATGGCAGACAGACAGAAAGACAGTGACATTTCTTTGGAATATTCATCTCTCTAGTCCTCCCCTGCCCCCAGGCCCTCTCTCTCTTTTCTCCACCTTCACCCCCCCCCCCCCCCATCCCTCCCTGTAGTCTGGTAGTTCCTTTACTCTGAGCCCCGCCCCTCCTGCATCACTTCCTGATAGCATGTGTTGGAGACCCCTGCTCCGTCAGCCCAGACACAAAGCACAGCTCTGACACAGAGCACAGCTCTGACATAGAGCACAGCCCTAACACAAAGCACAGCCCACAGCACAGCCCAAACACAGAGCACATCTCTGACACAGAGCACAGGCCTGACGCAAAGCACAGCCCAGACACTGAGCACAGCTCTGACACAAAGCACAGCTCAAGACAGTGCACAGCCTAGATACAGCCCAAGCACAGAGCACAACCCTGACACAGAGCACAGCCCAGACACAGAGCACAGTTTAGACACACAGCACAGCCCAGACACAGAGCACAGTTTAGACACACAGCATAGCTCAACACAGAGCACAGCTTAAACACAGAGCACAGCTTAAACACAGAGCACAGCTCAACACAGAGCACAGCTTAAACACAGAGCACAGCCTAGATACAGCCCAAGCACAGAGCACAGCTCTGGCACAAAGCACAGCTCTGGAGCAGCTGAGCTGAGACTGCGTGAGAGAGACAGAGATTCAGAGTGCATGCACACACACACAGACACGTGCACGCATACACACACACACACACAGGCACTCTCACACACACACACACACGCACTCTCACACACACACGCGCGCATGCTGTATGCAAGCATGCACACACACACTCTCACACAAGCGCACTTCAGAATGGGCTTGGAACCCCATAGGTACACATTGAGTTGCAGCCATACGTACACACACACACACACCCCAGAGTGAGGCAAAATAACAAATGTGTGCTGTGCTGTGGTGTGCGGAGTGTGACAGGCAGACAGAGTGATTTATGGGAGCGTGTTTGCTCGTGCTGTTACTGTAATCAGCTTCATCCCCGGGCTCGCCCGGCGCACAGGAAGAGCTCCTCACCTCGCCAACCATGACTTCCTGTCCCCCAGGGGAGGATGGGGGACGACTCCGACAGATCGCCCTCCGCCCCTCCGTCACCCCCTCCCTCACCCCCTCCCTCACCCCTTCCCTCACACAGGCAGTGGGCGGCCGTCGCTAGCCGCTAACTCTCCGCGCGAGTCGAGAGAGAGAGTCCTCCTCCTGCCTCGCATCCCAGCTTCCCTCTGGAGTTTATAAATAAACATGCATTATTCAGGGCCACCTATATACGGCACTAGGACCCAGATGGCAGAGAGGCAGGGAACTATGCTGCCCTGGTCAGGCTGGATCCTCAGCCACAGCGAAGGCCTTCCTGGAAAGGACTTTGTACTGCCTGGGGTCCTCATAGCCTGCCCCCCTCCCCCCTCTCTCCCCCCCTCCCCCCCAAACACACACACACACACACATCCTCATCACCCCAACTTCTCACTTTTCCTTTTATCTTATTTTCCCCCTTCCTTCCTTCCTTCCTCCCTCCCCCCTTCCTCCACTTCCTCTCCCCCCTTTACCTTTTCCACATCCTCCCCACTCCCTCTCCTCTCTGCTAGCTCTCCCCTCCCCCTCCCCTCTCTCTCCCCTTTCCCCCTGTACCTCTCTACCAGCTCCCCTCTCTCTCCTCTCTCGCCCCTCTGTCCCCTCTCCCCCCCTCTCCCTTCTCTCCCATCTCTCTCCCCTCTCTCCCTTCTCTCCCTTCTCTCCTTTCTCTTTCCTCTCTCTCCCCTGTCTCCCCCCCTCTCTCGCAGCTTTCACCTCTTTACCCCCTCTCCTCTCTCGCA
>BROE01000018.1:2012153-2034653 GCA_036571765.1 Plecoglossus altivelis | reverse complement strand
CCTTGCATGATGTTACGGCGATGAACTGTTCTGATTGTTGTGTTGTTATGACGTCACACCCGTCTCACTCCATACAGTAAATGCACGATGAACCTTTCTTCATCAAATATGCAGTAAATTCAAATTCAGAACATGAACTATGCGAGTTAAATCGGGACATTTTTACATTCTGTATTCTGCTACAACATTATATAATTGTCCTACTCCACACACTCATTCAACTCTCAACACGCCGGTTCATCTCTCCTGCGACAAAACTTTTCAATCAAAAGGACGAAAGTCAAATCGTTAATGTTTGTTTTTAGCTAGCTTTTGCAGCTAACATCAAAGATGAAAAAATAACACTATCAGTAAAATACTAATAAATGCCATTTTCGAAATGAATAATGAAACGGAGAAAGACAGACAGATGGACAAGCAGACAGAAAAATACATCGTTTTCTCACTGCTGTTCTCGTTGAAGGCGTGCCTGCGTTCGCATCTCAGCCTCTAAAGATTAATGACCACTAGACACATGCAGCAAAGTGCCGCGGGACACGAACATTCAGAAAGAGAAAGACAGAAAGAGAGAGAGAAAGAGAGACAGAGAGAGAGGGAGAGGCAGAGACGAGGAGAGGAAAAGAGAGGGATAGAGTAAAAGAGAGATGGAGGGAGGCTGTAGTTTTGGTGACCACCATCCCTTCCCGCATGCTTTGACAGAGTCAGTCTGGTAGCTGACTGAAGCACTTTGCCTAAGATCTCTCAGACGCATATAAACCAAGCGAACAGTTCAGCGGAGCAGCTGCTAGCTAAAAGCTTTCATTAATTGAGACATCTTCATTTACTTAAGAAAATGTGCTTGAACATATAATGTTTCCTCCCCCCCCCTATTTTATCGTGTTTCTTTTCTTCCGTATTTCCTTCCGTATTCTCAACCCGTAACTTAACCAATAATAACCAATCATTTTTAGAAGAACCTGGTATCAAAACATTGCTGGAGTTTGGGGTTGTGTAAGAGGACGGCAGAGGAGACCTGGGGACGGGTGTGTGTGTGTGTGTGTGTGTGTGTGTGTGTGTGTGTGTGTCGGCGCATGTGTGGGCGTTGGTTAGGTGAAGTCTTTGCTGGGAAACTGTAGAGAGGGTTTTTAATCCTTTAATCATACTTGATTAATAGTCACGAAATAGACACACACAAAAAATATACCGTGTGTAAGCCCTTTCTGTAATTAATTCCTGTGAGGGTGCATAAAATTCTCTTTGCTGGTTTCCGGGAAGAACAAAAATTGCAAATGTGTTTCACACGGATGAAAGTTTAACTGCAGCGCGAGGCTTCCCAAGAATTAGAGGAATTTAGCCTTTGAAGGTGCTGGCTTTTTGCCTTTGGAGTGAAGCCCAAAAAACTGCAGCGTGGCTCAGAGCCGCGCGCGGATGTGCATGTTTGTGTGTACGCGTGTGTGCGCTCACTCGTCAACTTGACTGAGGCCGTTAGCCTATGCAACGGAACCCTCTGGAGTCGAGCTACAGAGCTATACCTGCTGCTCTCACGGACCTGGACGATAATTATGATTAAACCTCTTTGAAGTTGTTTCTCCGGTGATCTGTGGCTCGCAACCCGAGAGTATTCACCCGGAGGACGTGTCTTCACTGTAAATAGCATGAAACAAGCGCTACTATTTTCCAATTTGTTGTTCTAATGTAATTCATGTTAGTATACAACACCTGCTATGTGCCCGGGTGGCTGTGTCTACTTCTGTTGGAAAAAACGTATTTTATGTTTCTATATAAATATTTAATGTGTTTAAAAGCGAAACGTGGTTTGCCAGTTCCTCTGCTGCCTGCAACACTAATCTCAACAATTAAAGCAAGCTTGGCACAAATGAGAAGAAACATTTGAGCATAAATCATTTATAAAAATTCATACACTTCAAAAAAAATTCGAACAAAATTCGTTTGTTTTTTTCCGTTTGTTTTATCATCTAACTATAAAAGGAAGGAAATGTGCGGAGAAAAGAATTCGAATCCACTAAACTGTCTCATTGATACTGATTGGTAGATGTCTCCTTGATACTGATTGGTAGATGTCTCCTTGATATTGATTGGTGCCTTTTCATCTTTGATGTTGCAGGCTAGCCTGTACAGAGGAGGCTACAGTCGCTTCACTCCCTACTAAACGAAAACAGAAAGAGAGAGAACAAGAGAGAGAGAGAGAGAAAAGAGACTTTACTCCCTACAAACAAACAAAAAAAAAGAAATAAAAAATATATTATTCATACAGTATATATTCAATACTAAACAATCTGGTCTCCACAGAGGGCTCAATCAGGCTCATAACACTTCCTGGTCAGCTGACACCTGACAACCAATCGAACCTAATGATGTCACCATCGGTCTCTTCCTCCTATAATTTCACTTTATAGCTTCATTTAAATTATAATTTTTCTTTTCTATTTTTTTGTGTGCTTTGAAGTAATTGTTGCTTTTTTTCCTGAGATTGTTGTGTATTGCGTGCACATGTGCGTTAACAAACTGGTTGCTATAGAAACCTGCTATGCCAGTCCAGTAGTATTGCTCTACTGTACTGTAGCATGCATAGTGCATGTACTGGGGTTGGGGTTGGGGTTGAAGAGGAGGGGTGGGCAGGGGGGTGGTTGTGTGGGAGGGGGGGCGAGGTGGGCGGTCCTCTGGTGAAAGAGAACACACCCTGCTGGTATTCCATCACACATCTCTGGAGGTTAATGACAGTGGTACCCATAACTCACATAGGTGCTGCTCACGCTGTTACTCAAAGCACTTGCCCACGTCACTGGGATCAGTCAAAAATATGCAAATGAGAATTCACCTCAACCCAAGCGATTCACCCCTAAAAATATATATACTGCTGTTTCAATAACTTTTATTACAATATATATATATATATATATATATATATATATATATATATATTGTAATAAATGTTATTAAAACAGACACAACTTCACACACACACACACACACACACATGCTTGGTTTGTTCTCAGTCAACTAGACGGGTGTGCTGCAGAATGTTTACAACAAAAGTGTTTTCCACCTGCATCATTGGCGTGCTCTGTTCAGATGTGGTGTGTTGTGGGGGACGCATGCGGTGTTAGGCTTCAAAGGTCAAAGGTCACACTGGACTGAGCAGTACGCTCAACGAGTTCACCACCCACCCATCACTGACACACGTTGCCAAGCGACAGACGTGTTACATGCAAAGGTTTTATGTGAACGAAAGGAGAAAAAACAAAACAAAAAAAAACATGTATACTGAAGCTAAATGAAATGTTATCTGTGCATGTGGTAAAGGTTGGGGCTTGACACACTCAAAACAAATCGTCACTTTGTAGATACACAAGTCTTTCACCTCTTACGCTGCTTACCTGTCTACAGGTGTCTGTCTATATGTGTCTGTCTACACCTGTCTACAGGTGTCAGTCTACACCTGTCTAAAGGTGTCTGTCTATATGTGTCTGTCTACACCTGTCTACAGGTGTCTGTCTACACCTGTCTACAGGTGAGCAGCAACAGTTTCCAGTCAAAGTTAGTGCACTGTAGTATCAATAACAGGTTTACACTCTGAATAACTAAACCTCAGGATGCCAGACAGTAACTTACTACTACACTTGGTGAAGGAAAGCCCAGTATTGTGAGCAGGAAACAATGTTCTCCCAGCAGAAAGTGATCTCTGATTGGTGCCTGTACTAAAATATAACTATCCCATCTTCTTCCTCAGACACAAGGGGAGTTACATACATCACAACCAACCGGTTTCTACATTGATAAACCAATACTGGTGAAAGCAGCATAGCGTGTGTGTGTGTGTGTGTGCGCGAGCGCGCGTACGTGCGTGTGTGTGAGTTACGACGATAAAGAGATTGAGCAGAAAAAGTTGTGTAACTAGTATTGTTACTGTAAATATACCACACTTAAGGGCAAGAACATTGTTTACACACAGGGCACGGTGAACCACACATACACAGACAGATGTTGGATTCTGAGTTGCCCTGCGTTGCTGCAACGGAGCGTTAAAACAAACCAACACACGTGTACAAGCTGATGTCAGCTGATCTCAGTCAAACATATATTATCTGTGCAAGTGGATATTTAATGAATACTATACAAAAACACAAACACTGACCCAATCACTGACCTCAGTTCTTTATATGTTGCACTTTAAGTATTTGTTTATATCATTTGAAAGTGTATATTTGAAGATGTGGCATATTTATACTAAACATCATATCCAAGTAGTTCTGTTTAGTCAAAGATGTTAAAGTGCTACATGTGGATGTTGTGTTACCATAATAATCCTTTACAACGCATCAGCGTGGGGGGGCGGGGGGAGGGGGGGGAGCAAAGATGTTCTTCCTTTTGTACATTGCTATTACTATGGAGTGTAACATTTTCTATGAGAACTAACGTTTCTGGTGTTCCTGAGACTGTATGTGTGTGTGGCCAGTGCTTCCGTGGGTGTCGCTGGTGAGGTGTGTGTGGGGGGGGAGGACGAGAGAGGGATATTTTCATGCATGCCACTGTCATACGGAGAGGACCTAGTGGGTTCGTGATGATGATTCTGTTTGTGTTTGGACAAAGGAAGGGAAGAAAGTAAAGAGAGAGCGAGACAATTATCAAAAGAGAGAGGGAGAAAGAGAGAGAGAGAGATATTGAGAGTGCAAACACATGCTTGCATTTGTTTACTGTTTACACGCTGACACTGTGAAACATTTCTAAGCGACTGTACTCCAACTTCCCAGCATGCAACTGGAGATGTAACAGGAGGACAGAAGTCCTCTAGAGAATGACATCACTAGTCTACCATGACATCACTGCGTCAAGCCAATTACTCAGACAGGGATCATTAGCATATCTCAAGTCCTGCCTAAGTCCTCTGTGTTTGAAGACTTGAGAACACTTTTCCATTGGCAGCTAGCGAACAACACATCACACACACCGCCAGACATTCCACACACACCACTACACACTCCACACACTCCACACACACCACTATACACACCACACACTCCACACACACCGCTGCACACTACACACACACCGCTACACACTCCACACATTCCACACACACCGCCAAGCACTCCACACACTACACACACACCACTATAGACACCACACACTCCACACACACCGCTACACACACACCGCTACACACTCTACACATTCCACACACACCACACACACCACTACACACTCCACACACACCACTATACACACCACACACTCCACACACACCACCACACACTCCACACACACCACTACAAACACCACACACTCCATACACACCGCTACACACTTCACACCTCTACACACTCCACCCACACCGCTACACACTCCACCCACACCACTACACACTCCACACACACCACTACACACTCCACACACGCCAAACACTACCCTCCCCCATCCCATCTCCCGTCAAAGAGAAACTCTCAGCTTTGAATTGCAGATCTCTCAAGGTCTCCTGATGTGTAATGATGCAAGCCAGGCTTTATTTAGTGCCGTTTATCTGCTGTTGTTGGTTGGAAATGGCTTCTAAAGAGTGCGTCTTCAACTGTCTAGCCAACAGAGAAGCTTAATTAGACTCAGGAGCTGAGGAAGTTAAAAGGGAAAGCACTGTTTATTTCAACACACCTGTTCGTTATAGGTATAGACTAGTCATTAACGAGCTTAACGAGATTCCTTAACGAGTACGCTTCTCGTTTATGTCAGTGTGGGGAGGGGGAGGGGGGGAGCCAAGCTTTCTGCCCAGCAGCAGAACCTGAAGCTGACAGACCCACCATGCCTTCTCAGATACGACCCTAGTCAAACTAGCAACCACAAACTATTTACATTCCAGTAACATTCCATTCATTTAGCAGACAGTTTCATCCAGTCACATACCGATAGACTACAGACACTTATGAGTCTCCAACATATTTCCCTCCAGACTCCAGAGACAAACTAGTCCAGATACAGCTCCAGAAATCATTCTCCAAATATGGTTTTAATTAGCCATTTCTGTTGGCCCTCGAATACCTTTATCAGTGATCTACTGAATCGTGAGATGAGATTGAGTCCACAAAGTCATCATAATTACACTAGTGACACATTTAGATGATTATAAATGTGAGCAGTAGACGCTTGTATTCTTAACAGAATACGGAGGAATTCGAACTTCACGATCTCCTGTCAAGTTCTCTAACCTACCAAGCTGTTCCCTCGTCCTGTGTTCTCCAGCGGTTAGAACCCTGTTGAGACGTTCTCCAGCCAGGGCAGGGAGGGTGGAGTACAGTGAATAGAAAGGTACTGTGTCTGTAAGACGTCCTCATGCTTTTGCTATCTCATCATTGCGTTGTTAGACTGTCAACTTAACAAGGCTTAGATGTAAAAACGAAACACAAAAAAAAAGACAAATATATATATAAAGTACATGTAAATAGCTATTAGATATTATAAGTGTACGAAATGTTTTATTATGTAAAGACCGAAAGTACAAGGTCAAGATGCAACATTTATGGATTTCTACTATTTACGACTACGTTTCGGGTTTTTTTCTAATGATTATTCTGTTCCTTAGCACATCCTTAGATGTTGGTAGAAAGCTACGTTATTGATATCACTCAAGTAAGAGTATAACATGAATCATTATTGCAACATTTTCATGGTCTTTTCAAGATGGTTGCTAGCTATGTGTTTAGAGGTTTGTTCTGTATCAGTTTGTACAGCATCAGTAATAGTTTACGACCATGTTATTCTCCACAGATGACTACCAGGCATTCACTGCTGAATTTGTACCTATTGGTCCATTATGAAATATTTAAAGTGAAGAAAAAAAATGTTATAAAAAATAAAAGAAAATGTTAACAGTATCTGTAAATAAATACCAACATGTATATACACACATATATTACCGATTCTCTAATTAACTGTTTAATATGTATTCATACGGTATACCTAATTGTTTTACTTGTGTATTTTCAACTGAACTAATTTCTTGAACTGTATGTTATTTCTTAATAAGAATATATTGTCTGAAAGGTGTAAAATTCCTTTTTGCTTTGGTTCATTTTACTGGTTAAGTATTTATTTATTTTTTTTGGGGGGGGTGAAATACGAGCTTTGTTTTCAATCATACATTCCTTTGTTGTCAGTGTACGGGACATATCTAAATACCTTGATGTTTCGAGTGTGAGAATAAAGTGGTTATATAAGACGATGACATCTGTTCTTACTGCGCATGTCTCACTACTGTCCTGTCATCAAGCCTAAAGACCCCCCCCCCCCCCCCCCCCCCCCCCCCCACCTCCAGGACACAGGATCCTCCCCCTTTCCCCCTCCTCCCTTCTCCCCATAGGCCAATCCCACCCCCACCTCTCCCCATAGACTTCCTCTTAAAGTTAGACCCCTCCCCTTTTCTTTGGCCCTGTATCCCTTCCCATGAGTGTGTCTACTCCCTGTAGCCTACTCATCTATCCTATACCAGACCAGGCCCCTTCTAGACAGGCTCCTCGCTGTACCACAAGCCCTCCCCCCTCTCCCCAGGCCCCTCCCCCTTTCTCCTCCCGTATGTATGATAAAATGATATGATTAATATCCATGTCTCTGCGTGTGCACATGTGCTGCGTGTCCCAGGTTCCAGGGCAGGCAGATCTATATGTAGCTCTGCAGATACAGGGATCTCTTGCTTCTCTCTCTCTCTCTCTTCTTCATCTCTCTCTCTCTCTCTCTCTCTCTCTTCTTCATCTCTCTCTCCCTTTAATCATCTCTCTCTAGCTCTCCTCTCTTGCGCTCCCACTCTCTCCTGCTTTCTCTCTTTCTACTCTCTCTTTCTTCTTTCTCTCTTTCTCTCTCTCTCTCTCTCTCTCTCTCTGTCTCTCTCTCTTTCTTCTTTCTCTCCGTCTCTCTCTGTCTCTCTCTCTTTCTTCTTTCTCTCTTTCTCTCTCTCCGTCTCTCTCTCTCTTTCTTCTTTCTCTCTGTGTCTCTCTCTGCAGTGGTGTCAGGGCCTTAGGAGCCCAGGGAGGGGGTATTTCTGTAGAGCCAGGCCCCAGTGGGACTCACCAGAGTCAGGGAAGGAAGAGAGGAGACCTGCCTCCTCTCTTAAGGAGAGACAGATGGAGAGAGAGATGAGCGGAGAGAAGAAAGGCGGGAGGAATAAGGACATAGGTGAAGAGAGAGCGGAGGATGGGGTGAACGAGGGGGATGGGGAGAAAAGGAGCAGAAAGGAAAGAGAGAGTGAGAGTCGTGAGTTCTGCTCCTCTTCTGTCTGCAGTCCTCTTAGGGCAGGAAAGGAGGGCGAGAGAAGGAGGAGGGGAGGAGGGGGTAGGAGGGGGTGGAGGGTGGAGGGAGGGGGGGAGGGCGAGAGAAGGAGTGGAGGATGGGGGAGGAGGAGGGCGAGATAAGGAGTGGAGGATGGGGGAGGAGGACGGCGAGAGAAGAAGGAGAGGAGGATGGGGGAGTAGGAGGGGGAGCAGAGGGGAGGATAGGGGAGGGGGAGGGGGGGTGGAGGGGGAGGAAAGGAATACTACAAAGATGTGTTGGGATTAAAAGCCGCCTCCCTCTCTGAACCCCCAGCTACAGCTGAAGTTCTCTCTGAATTAGAGAGAAGCTGTCAGGACCACAGTCCCAGGCCTCTTGCTGCTGCCCCTCCCTCTCTCCTGTGGCCTCCCTTCTTCTCTCACTCCATTGGCTTCTTCCATTCTTTTGGTCGATCCCTTTTTTCTTTTTTTCTGTAACTTAACGCCTCTTCTCCTCTGGTACTTGGTTTCTTTAGCTTTCCGTCTTTCTTCTCTTCCTCTCTCTCTCCTCTTTCTTCTTTCGTTTTCTCTTTTCATTTCCCTCTCCCCCTTCTCCCTCCTTTCTCTCTCTCTCGTCATCTCTCCCCTGCTCCTCCCTCCACCCTGGCCTGAGTTTGACATGGAGTCAGTCTCCCTCTCTCTCTTTTCTCAGCTCAAGTGCAGTGTCTCTCTCCCTTCCCTTCATCAAAGAGAAGAACCTCTTTTCACACTTCCTGCTTCTCTGCCGTGTGATGGAAGTGACAGGAAGACAGGAGACGGCGTCTCTATTTCTCCAAATGTACTCTTCTTTTTCAGATGGATGCCTCTTAATTGTGAGTTTTGACATCAATCCATCAGAGTTAACCTGAGTTAAACCCCCACTACCGCATAACCAGAGAGGGAAAACCAAACCCTCTTTTACTTTCCGCGTTGTAATTTCTTACTTTTCTTTTTCCCCCCCGTTTGTTTTCAGTTCTTTGTTGTTCAGAGGGTGGAAAGATTACTTTTATATGATGTATCGGGCGTTCATAGCGAACTCATGAATATGAATGAGACTCCATGTTCACAAAGCTTTGTTGGAAATGTAGAAATGGTGACATTTAGCTGGCATAACAACAGGATTGCATCTACATTACCTTTTAACTCTATGACTTGTCTCACTGTTCTAATGCTCTTAGATCTGTCTGTCTCCTCTGTCTCTATCTATGTCTGTCTGTCTGTCTGTCTGTCTGTCTGTCACTCTACACTCCAGTATGTCTGTCTCTGTCTTTCTGTCTGTCCGTCTTCACACTAACCTGCTTGTGTGTGTGTACCTCTGCTGCATACTAACCTGTCTGTGTGTGTCTGCCTGTCTGTCTGCATACTAACCTGTCTGTGTGTGTCTGCCTGTCTGTCTGTCTGCAGTAAGGACCCCTGAGTATCTGACCTCAGGACAGACGGACACGACAGCGGAGGGATTCGCTTTGAGACAACAACCGAACGAGGAGGAGACAGGGAGGAGGAGAGGGAGAAGGAGGAGAGAGAGGAAGAGAGGGAGTAGGAGAGAGGGAGTGGCTGGGCCAAGGCGAGGGAGGATGGATGGTGGCTACGGGGATCAGAGCAAGATGGACGGTGGAAGATGGAGGACTCGACCTTTGACGGAAAACGAGAAAAAAAAGAAGAAAAAAAAAGAGTTACAAGAAAGCTTCCCCTTATTATAAAACATTTTATTTTTCTATACTTTTGTGATTTATAACAGTTAAAAGTGTGTATAAAACGGTATATATATATGTACAAATCTGTTTTTATGTTTTTGTAAGTAGTGAGATACATAGTGGATATTGTACTAAGCAGCAACGAAAGGGCAAGGCCTGCTCTTTATGTGGGACACTGCTTCTGACAGGGATAGATACATAGATGAATAGATAGATAAATAAATAGTCAGACCTGAGTAGTCGATTTAATGTACATAGAGGAAAAGCAAGCTGATCCTGAGGAGTCCTCATCCACTGCAGGCAGAAGCAATCGTTTACCTATCACTCCACTTCCTGAATCAGTATAGAATTTTCCGCTGGAGTTCTTGACAGTTGGGCTTCATGTGCTCCTCTCTGGTCGAATCAGTGGGCATCTCTCCTTTCTTCCTTCCTGACTTCCTCCTATTGGCTGATGCTGCCGCTCTACTTCCTGTGGCAGTATCACGGCTTCCTGGAAGCAGTTAGCACTGCTACCCACTTCCTGACACATCGGCAGCATTGGTGCTACAGTCCAGACACCCAGCAAATCACAGCCCAGCTCCCATCTTTGCCCTCAACCACTTACTTCCTGCCCAGGTCCCGAGCAGAGCTCTCTGATTGGAGGGAAGCCGGAGAGATCGACCAATGACCGCTTCCCCTTGTCCCATTCCGGGCCCAGGCCTCCAACTCTGTTAGACTAAATCTTCTCCATCTCATTCGGGTGTGGGAGCATAAGGGTGCGCTTGTTTTATGACCCTCTCTCGCACTGGAGATTTACATTCAACCATGTCCCCCATTTAACAAGCTCCATGTGAATTGTAATCTAATAATCGATTTGTAATACGCCGGCAAGGTGCATAACCAAAACACAGGCATATGGACTAGTATGTCGCTTGATAAACACTATAGGAACATTAATGTATTGCCCACTACTGTTTATATAAGGGTTGAAGGCTGAAAATGTTGAAATTAACAAAATGTTTCTTTTGTTTGTTTTTCTGTCAGTGTATTCTGAGAATATTTATTTGTGTGATTTTTTGCAGCACTGAAAAACTTTTAAAGAAGAAACCAGATTTCTTTGGTATTTTCTCATCGTAAGTGAAGCGAAGTTCCTTTTCCCCCCAGGATCGACCCTGGATTACATTAGGTGTTAAAAACAAGAATGTTGGTTAAGTTCTTGAATGTATTTTAAATGTCTAGGTTGTCCAACAACAATGTATTATTTTTATCTGTATATAAATATATATACATATCTATTCTATGGACTGTGGGGGTTATCAGGAAGACTGTTGTGAAACAGGGGGCGGATGGAGTGGGGGGGGGACTGCGGGCCAAAAACATATAGCTCTCCTCACATCCATATTATTGATCCCCCCCTCCTCCCCCTCCTCCCCCCTCCTCCCCCCGCCCCCAGACCTGAAGGACACCCTGTTACAGACTGAGATCGTGTGATCAAGTGTTCTATGATTGAAAGTGTGTTGGTGATAGTGTGACCTGACTTGAGTTCCCCTCACCTATCATCCTTCTTCACACATACACACACACACACACACACAGACACACACAGACACACACATGTAAAGTTGAAAAAAACTTTTTTTAAGAACGCTAGATTAGGAAAACACACAACCACGCCACACCACACACACTCCCACGCACACTTCTAGTTTGGGCGCCTGTTTGGTCAGAATGAAAGCAGTGTGTTGTGTTGAGCGTGGCTCCCTCCTCCTCCAGCCAGCCCTCTCCTTGCAGGATGCTTCTCTCCTCCCTGTCCCGTCAGCCCTACCGTGACAGCTAGCTGAGGAGAACCAGCAGCTCTGTGCGTCTGGAGAGGAAGACAGGGATTCTTCCTCTTCTTCATTTCTCTCCCTCTTTAACCAGAGAGCGTGAAGCAGTCAGCCTACAAGGGGCTTTGATCAACGGTGGGGAGCGAGCGAGGGCGAGAGAGGCCGAGAGATATGGGCGAGAGAGACCGAGAGGTACTGGAGATAGAGAGAGAGAGAGAGAGAGAGAGAGAGGATCAGAAGACAAACTGATGAGTGTGGATGTGACCTAGATTTGGGAGGATGGATTCCTCTGCATCACTTTGGAGAGAGTGGCTGCATTTGGAAAGTGAGGAGCTCTGAGTGTGTGTCTGGAACACTGTAGTCTGTTTCTCTTCTTGTCTACACACTCGCTCTTAGCTTGTATACACATATCCAACGTACACTCTGCACTAAGAAAAGCCAAACGCACTTGGTCTCACCGACGCTAGATTTCACTGTGGTTAAACGGATAATAGAGATGAATGATACGGAACGTGCATTCTGCCGGTGTTCTAAAGATGTTAAGACGAGGAACAACTTGGTTAGAACGTTCAGGGTTCTGCAGACGGAGGTCTTGGTTTTTCAGCAGGGATTAGATGTCATGGTTTGGGGTTAGGGTTTGGTCTGGATGCAAAATATAAACTCACTTTACTGACTGATACATCCTCACCAGAACAGTCTCAGTTCACCGTGGACCAACACTGACTATAAACATAACTTTGAACTCCTGACACAACTGTAGACAGCAGCCATCAGTAACTATTCCAGATGATATATTGTTGTTACCGTACAGTATCCATACGCTTTAGTCTCACCCCGGTCCATCCACTTAAGAGCTCGGAAAATCAAGGCCCTTCTTATCCAATAAAACGTGTTCCATTAAACTAGACGCAACAAACCAACAGTATCATCACATCTTTCACCACACAGCAGCGAGGGTCTTGTTAGCTGGAGAGAGAGAGAGAGAGAGAGAGAGAGAGAGAGAGAGAGCGAGAGAGATTGTTCCTTCCAGGTTCCGGGCCTTGAGGAGGGAGGTATGACAGTGTTGTCTGTGGTTCAGATGTCCACTGCTCCTGGGAGTGTGGGAGGGTCTGTTTGATTTGAATCACTTGTCCTCCTGCAGGCTTATACCCTGTCCTGATCTTCCAGAGTCCTGAACTCAACTGCTTGAGTTGTGTAACTTTCAGGATGACCTCTGTCCCCCCTCTACACGCCCCCCTCCTTCCCTCCTTCTAGTGTGAATGCCCCCTCTTTTTTGTTCCTTGTGTACTGTACATATACTGCCCCCTTAGACCCCACCCCCTACCCTCTTTGATTCCCCAAATCTTGTATTTTGTTCTATAATGACACATTTATTTATAAGGATTTTTAAAAAAATAATCTAATCTCTCTATCCTTTTTTGTAAATGTTCCGAGTTATATAAAGTTTAAAAAAAAGTTTAAACATTTAAAAAGTGATTAATGAAAAGGTGAAAGTCTAGCAAACCTGTTTTCTCTCCCCTTTCCTCTCTTCCTCTCCTCCATCTCTCCTTCCCTCTCCTCTTCCATCTCTCCTCCCTCTCCTCTTCCATCTCTCCCTTGCTCTCCTCCTCCATCTCTCCCTCTCCTCTCTCCCTCTCCTCCTCCATCTCTCGCTCCCTCCTCCTCCCTCACCTCTTCCCTCTCCTCCTCCATCTCTCCCTTGCTCTCCTCCTCCATCTCCTCCATCTCTCCTTCCCTCACTTCCTCCACCTCTCCCTTTCCTCTCTCCCTCTCCTCCTCCATCTCTCGGTCCCTCTCCTCCTCCATCTCTCGTTCCCTCTCCTTCTCCTCTCTCCTCCTCCTCTCTCCTCCTCCCTCTCTCCCTCTCCTCCTCCATCTCTCGGTCCCTCTCCTCTCTCCCTCTCCTCCTCCTCCTCTCTCCTCTCTCCTCCTCCCTCTCTCCTCCTCCTCCTCCTCTCCTCCTCCCTCTCTCCCTCTCCTCCTCCTCTCTCCTCCTCCTCTCTCCTCCTCCCTCTCTCCCTCCCCTAATCCCTCTAACACTTGGTGATTTTTTATGTTCTTTCTGTATGCTTCTCTCAAGTGCTTCAGACGAAGAGCTCTATTTATTACGACATTAACGTTATTATAATTATGACTAATTATTAATATTATCATCGTCATCTTCATCATCATCATGATTATCATTAATAAAACTCGTCTACTTCAACTGACTCTGGATGGGAGACTTCTTGATCTGGTGTTACTGTGTGTGGTGAGGGAAGGTTGTGGGTCAAGTACTCTGCAGGTGACCAGATAGCCTATAATCATTCCTACAGGTCAAATATTTTTCACTGAGATCAATGTTTCAGTTCAGCGTTACAATTTGATCATTTTTCAGACGGTTTTTCATTCAAAACGACTTAACAATAGTAACAGTTTTGAGTGAGTGAAATTTCTTCAATAACCACCCTGAGGAGGGTCTATGATGTTACTGTCATGGGTCGGGTTAGCGACGCTAGTTAGCAGACCTCCAGTTACCAGGCAACCAGTTAGCCGGCCGGTAGTTAACAGAACGCCAGTTACCAGGCAGCCAGTTACCAGGCAGCCAGTTACCAGGCAACCAGTTAGCCGGCCGGTAGTTAACAGAACGCCAGTTACCAGGCAGCCAGTTAGCAGGACGTCAGTTAGCAGGACGTTAGTTAGCAGGACGTTAGTTAGCAGGCCGCTAGTAAAGTTAGCAGGATGCTAGTTAGCCGACCGCTAATTAGCAGGACGCCAGTTTAGAGAACGCTGTTTTAATTGGAAACGTTTTCCTAGAGTAGAGACAGTCGACCAAGGTAGAGCATAGAAGATTATAACCTAGTAGGAGAGAGTTGAGTTCAGTACTGTAGCACTCCACTGTTCCCCGGGGGGGAAATGCCTAGTTGTACAATGATAGTCTCTTCAAAGCAGCTCCACATAGACTCCGAGTTTATTAGTGGAGCAGTGGTTCTAGATAGGAGAACATTCTAGTTGTTCTAGATAGAACATAACAATAAAGACTCGTTTTACAGGATGCGTCTTGTCCCTCGTATCTCGGCAAAAGAAATCGGCCTTTGGGAGTTGGAGGGGAGCGTCCATAACTCTCAGAGCCATTCGTCTTGCCACGCCCCCTCGGGGATGCAAGATGGAATACACCTGTCCGTATCCAAGGCAACCGTTTACCTTAGCACAGCGAGCAGGCTTTCGAATTCCCAAACTCGGCCCTGGTCTGAAATAGAAGGATTCCGAACAGGAAACGGAAAGACAGGAAACGGCAAACAAGACGTAAAGCTTGTTACGAGATCGGAAGGTAAGATAAAGGAAGGAATGCGATTTAACCGTGCAGATTTAGCGTTGAAGACTTTCATAACGCTGACTTGGCCTTCTCATCTGTAATGTAATATCATGAGTGCACCACTAGGTGGTAGCAGACGCTCAACTGGTTAGGCATGCAAGTGCCCCATATATGAGGATGGATGCGCTATTATAACTTTTATTTTACATAGTCTTCATGGTGAATATGAAGGAAAAAAATCTATTTTCATCCTTTCAAATCTTTTTTGTCCACGAATTATTTCACAAAGGCAACTCTAAACTTTAAACGACTTAAAGATGTAACCGTTCAATGGGAAAGTTAGTCAAACTGTCTCTCTAAAAAGAGACTTTTTCAATCTCCCTCCCGCCTGTCAATAAAACTCTCTTTCATAGTTTGTTATTGTTTACCGCTTGCTTTTGTTTACACCACTAAGGGCCAGAGAGACTAAAACGAAACAGCAGACACATCTGCTTGGTCATTAACCTGCTGTCTCTGATCCACACTGCTCTGCAGTAGTCCTGGAGAGGGAGGGGGAGGGAGGGAGGAGGGAGGGAGGGAGGAGGGAGAGAGGGAGGGGGGAGGGAGGGAGAGATAGAGAGGGAGGGAGGGAGAGAGAGAGAAGGGAGAGAGTAGAGCAAGAGAGGGAGAGTAAGACAGAGGAGCAAGGGAGAGGAGTAACAGGTAAGAGAGAAAGACAGGAGGGAGAGGGAGAGAGGGATGGGGGAGGGAGAGAGGGATGGGGGAGGGAGAGAGGAGGGAGGGAGGACCCAGCAGGTATGGAGGATGCCGGGGCCCAGAGGAGGAGAGGAACCAGAAGGCTGCTTGTCTGTTTTACTAGAAGCTGCATTCATCAGATTCTCCACCATCTGGGTTCCACACTGCTGCTTTCTCTACCTGATCACCCCTTCTACTCCTTCTCCCTTCTCTATCCCTCCTCCTCCTTCTCCTCCTCCATCTCTTCCATCTCCTCCTCCATCTCTTCCATCTCCTCCTCCATCTCTTCCATCTTCTCCTCTATCCCTCCCTCCATCTCCTTCTCCTCCTCTATCCCCCCTTCTTTTCCTCCTCAATCTCCCCCCTCCTCAAGCTCCCCCTCATTCCATAGGTCCTCCCTCCTTCTCTACCCCCATTATCCTCCCACCTCCTCCTATATCTCCTCCCTCCCCCTCTACCTCCCCCCTTCTCCTTCCTCCTTTATTTCCCTCCTCCTCTATCTCCTCCCTCCCCCTCTACCTCCCCCCTTCTCCTTCCTCCTTTATTTCCCTCTCCCTCTATCTCCCCCCACCTTCCCATTCCCAGAGTAAAGCTTCCTTCATAGTGAGAGTGTTTGGTGTCGTAGTGTCTCTACAGGTGCAGACACCACAGTAATCCACCTGGTTGATAGTGTGTGTTCAGTAATCTGTAATCTGTGGTAATCTATCTGATCTGAGTGGTCTGCTACAGATTAATCCTCTGTCTAGAATTTCCCATCGTAAAGGATGGATCGTCAATAGGTATAACCGTGTTTATCATGTCGTGACCATATTTCACCAGTAGATGGCGACACATCCATACAGACAAGGAATGGAGAAAATGAGTTCCTCACATTTGGAGTGCGGATATAGACATTGTCTTGGACTGTGATGACATTAATCCAATGGGAAACCTGAGGATGCTGTAAACTGTGGTTCGATCCCCTCTTTGTTAAACTCACCCCTGAGATAAGTGAGATAGTCTCATTGAACCATGATGGTGAGATGTGGAACATGACTTTAGAACACCCGAGCGCAGAACCCCGAAACACAGAACCCTGTAGAGGATCTTGTGGAAGCCAACATTCTACTGACGTTGGAAAGGTGACATCTTTGTCATAGAGAATGGATGACACATGTAAAACACGGGCCAGAAAGGATTTTTAAAAACACACACACACACACCACACACACAAACACACACAAACCATGCACACACACACCACACACACTCCTCACACACACCAGAGCACATATACACACGCACACACATGGACCTTACATACACTAAAGAGCACACATGCACACACACACACACACACACATACATTGTAAGCCTGAAAGGACAGCTTAATATGATTGTAGTTTAATACCCATTACGCCTTCAGAAAAGTGCTGTGTGTAGCATCTGGTACTAACACTCTGCTTCTCCCCTGTCTTCTCCTTCTCCCACCTCCTCATGCTTCACCCCTCTGTCCTTTACCCCTCTATCCTTCACCCCTCTATCCTTTACCCCTCTATCATTTACCCCTCTATCCTTTACCCCTCTATCCTTCACTCCTCTATCCTTTACCCCTCTATCCTTCACCCCTCTATCCTTTACCCCTCTATCATTTACCCCTCTATCCTTTACCCCTCTATCCTTCACTTCCTCATCCTTCGCCCCTCTATCCCTCTATCCTTCACCCCTCTATCCTTCACCCCTCTATCCTTCAACCACTCTCTGTCCCTCTCCATCCCTCCCCCTCTCCATCCCACACCCTCTCCATCTCTCCCTCCCCCTCTTCAACCCTCCCTCCTCTCCTTCTATCCTTCCTCTCCATCCCTCCCTCCCCCTCTCCATCCCTTCCCCTCTTCATCCGTCCCTCCTCTCTATCCCACACCCTCTCCATCTCTCCCCCTCCATGCCTCCCTCCCACTCTTTAACCCTCCCTCTCAGGCGTCGCCTCCTCCCATGCCTCTCTCCCTCTTCCATCCCTCCTTCCCCTCTTCATTCCTCCCTCCTCCTATCCCTCCCTCCCCCTCTCCTCCCTCCGCTCCTCTCATTCCTCGCCCCTCCATCCCTTCCCCTCTTCATCCGTCCCTCCTCTCCATCCGTCCCCCTCTCCATCCCTCCCTCCCTCTCCATCCCTCCCCCTCTCCATCCCTCACCTCCCCCCTCCCCCCTCTCCATCCTCCCCCTTCTGAGGAGAGGTGAACTAATGACAAGTATCTATAAAAGGCAGCAGAAGTGCTTGGCTGGACAGAACCACCCGGACACGGTCGCACGCCGCTGCAATTTGTGTGATGAGGTGAGCGTGTGGCTGGTGACCCCACGGCATTCTGGGTGTTGAGGGGTCAGGTGGGGGGAAATGAGCTGTTCTGAGAGGGGCTCCGTTACAACAGTAAGCTGTCCTGGCACCGGACGGACCCTCTTCCTTCATCCAGGGGGAGGGAGGGAGGCAGAGAGGGAGGGAGGAGCAGGGAGGGAAACATGGAAGGTGGGGTTGAAGGAGGCATAAAGTGTTTGTTGGAACACGCGCTGCTGGAGGGGACATGAGTCATCTTTCTGTTATATGTGCTGGAGGGTGCAGACGTTGTTAAATGAGAAGAGGAGAGACAAAGGACATGGAGAGAGATGATAGATAGATAGATTGGATGGACTAGAGGGTGAGAAGAACGAGAAAGAGAGATGAGAGAGAAAGAGAGCAAGGGAGAAGGGTAATTAAGTCAGCCAGTATGCTGATGTTAAAGAAAGCTGCCCCTTAATGTCAATATCACAGAGCATGAGGACATCATGTGTCTGGCATGGTGCCTACTGCCCATCGCTCTCTGTTTGGAGACAGCAGAGGTGAGGAAGGAGGGGAGAGGAGAGGAGAGGTGAGAGAGTGAGGAGAGTAAGGAGAGGAAGGGAGAGGTGAGGAGAAGGGGAGAGGTGAGGAGAGGAGGAGAGGAGGGGAGGAGGTGAGGAGGGGGAGGGAGAGGAGGGGGGGAGAGGAGGGAGAGGGGGGAGAGAGGGAGAGGAGAGGAGGCGAGAGGAAGAGGAGGAGAAGAGGTGGGGAGAGGAGTGAAAGGTGAGGAGCAGGAGGGGAGGAGGAAGGGGAGAGGTGAGGAGAGAGAGGAGGGAGAGGAGGGAGGGAGGAAGGTGGAGGAGAGGAGGGGGAGAGAGGGAGGAGAGGAGAGGAGAGGAGAGGTGAGGAGGGGAGGGGAGAGGAGGGGAGAGGAGGGGGAGGTGAGGAGAGGAGGGAGAGGAGGGGACAGAGGGAAGGGGAGAGTGAGGAGAGGAGGGGAGAGGAGAGGGAGGAGAGGAGCAGGAGAGGTGAGGAGGGGATGGAAGGAGGGGAGAGGTGAGTGAGTGAGAGAGAGAGTGAGTGAGAGAGGAGAGGAGAGGTGAGGAGAGGAGAGGGAGGGAGAGAGGAGGGGAGAGAGCAGGAGGGGAGAGAGAGGTGAGGAGAGGAGGGGAGAGGAGGGGAGCAGCGGATGAGGAGAGGCAGGAGAGAGGGGAGAGGAAGGTGAGAGAGGTAGGAGAGGAGGGGAAGAGGAGAGTGAGAGGGAGAGAGAGAGGTCGAGGAGAGGGGAGAGGAGAGGTGAGGAGAGGAGGGAGAGAGAGGTGAGGAGAGGTGAGAGGGGGAGGGGAGAGGAGAGGTGAGAGAGTGAGGAGGGCAGCGAAGGAGAGGTGAGAAGGTAAGGAGGGAAGGTGAGGAGAGGGAGGGAGAGGAGAGGTGCAGGAGGGAAGGAGAAAAAGGAAACAGGTTGCAGAAGGAAGAGGAGAGGAGGGGAGAGGTGGGGAGAGGAGAGGAGTGGGGAGGAGACGGAAGCGGATTTGAAGAGGAGAGGAGAAGAGTGGAAAGGAAATAAACTCGAAGGGAGTAGTGGAGGGGAATTCAACCAAACCCATGTTGACCATGATGAATCTAATCCTGATAAGAGGAGATATCCATGTTGATCCATTCTGCTCCTCAAGGGAGAGCAGCTCTGAACAAGACTGCTGGACCACATCTTATATTCTGCTCACCAAGAGCAGGATTCCTCTCTTTCCATCCTCCATCCCTTTCCTTCTTTCCTTCTGTCCTTCTTTCCTTGTCACTCTCATTTCATCAGTCTCTCTCTCTTGCTCTTTCTATACTCACAGACAGACTTACTCACATAATCGCTTCATCTTTTATTTTGGTATCTTTTTAAACATTTTACCTTCTCTTCTCTTCCGCCAGTCTTCCTGTTCTTCTATGTCTCTCTCTCTCCATGACTGTCTCTCACTTCCTGCCTGCCTGACTGTCTCTCTCTCTCTGTCTCTCTGTGTCTCTCTCTCTCTGTCTCTCTCTCTTTCTCTCTCTCTCTGTGTGTCTCTTTCTCTCTGTCTCTCCCTCTCTCTCTCTCTCTCTCTCTCTCTCTCTCTCCCTCTCTGTCTCTTTCCCTGACCGTCTCTCACTTCCTGCCTGACTCTCTCTCTCTCTCGCTGTCTCTGTCTCTCTCTCTCCCTCCCCCCCTCTCTCTCTCTGTGTCTCTCTGCCAAGGAGAGGGGGATTAGACCTGGCACTGGCATCCATCTGTACACCGGATTTGGAGCATGGCTTCACTGAGACGCGTCTGTTGTCCTGTGACTTAGATGACAGAGAGAGAGAGAGTGAGAGAGAGACATAGAGAGAGAGAAATAGAGTGAGTGAGAGAGAAATAGAGAGAGAAATAGAGATAGAAATAGAGTGAGAGAGAGAGAAATAGAGTGAGAGAAATATATTTATAGAGAGAGAGAAAAAGAGAAAGAAAGTGAACAAGAGAGAGACAGACAAGAGAGAGGAGGGAGGAGGAGAAGGCAGGAAAAGGGACAGAGTGTTAAAGAAACTGAAAGCCAGTAACAGAGAATGGAGTCGCTTGGCTCGTTTACTCTGGGAGTTGTTTCACTAACTCACTCACTATCCCCTCTCTACCTAACACGCCTATCTATGCATCATCAAATCATAGTGAAGTAAGCCTACTGAAATGACAGGACATATCTCTGTACAGGAAACGGCCAAGTAGGATCTGCATGGAGTCTTTATTCAATGCTATGCCTGGTAATCTATGGAATATGTTGTCCATGGCCAGATTTGTCACTTCTATCCTTACTGACACTAATCCAACGTCACACTGTGGATTACACTGCTACATTATCACTCATGACAGAGATCAGCACAGTAGACTGAGGTCACAGATTACTGCTCTCCATTCTGTTCTGCTCTACTCTACTCCGCTCTGCTCTGCTCTACTCTGCTATGCTCTACTCTGCTCTGCTCTGCTCTACTCTGCTCTGCTCTGCTCTGCTCTGCTCTGCTCTACTCTAGTCTGCTCTAGTCTGCTCTAGTCTGCTCTGCTCTACTCTGCTCTGCTCTACTCTGCTCTGCTCTACTCTGCTCTACTCTACTCTACTATGCTCTTCTCTGCTCTACTCTGCTATGCTCTACTCTGCTCTTCTCTGCTCTACTCTGCTATGCTCTACTCTGCTCTGCTCTGCTCTACTCTACTCTACTCTGCTCTACTATGCTCTGCTCTGCTCTACTATGCTCTGCTCTACTCTTCTTTTCACTGCTCTACTCTGATCTGATCTGCTCTGCTCTTTTCTTATCGACTCTAGTCTGCTCTGCTCTACTCTGCTCTACTCTACATTACTTTAGTATTCTCTATTCTACTCTAGTATGCTCTGCTCAACTCTTTTCTTCTCTACTCTACTGTAGTATACTCTACGCTGCTCTACTCTAATCTACTCTTCTCTACTAAGTTCTTCTCCAGGTTGTCCAGTTCTCTTCCAGTTATCCTCACCTTCCCTAACACAGGTGAAAGCCCCATCTCTAGTACCAGTGTAGCACAGGGTGAGGGTCATGGTCATGTACTAGTGTTAGGACTCATGCTATGCCCCCCTGTAGAGCTGTGGCAGAAGGGTTAGGGGTTGTAGTACTCTGGCAAGCCTGCAGGGGGCGCTGGTATATCAGTGCTGGGTTGCAGCTGCTCTCCCTGTCTTGCTCCTGGTGTTGAAGACACACTTTGCGGCCCGGCATGTGTGTGAAGACCTGGAGACGCCTGGCGTGAGGACGCGCTCTGAGAGACAGACTGTGCCTAACAAGTGAAGAGGCCGACTGAGAGTCCTTAATGAGACCTGGCTGCTAAACACACAGACAGGCAGGCAGAGAGACAGGCAGGCAGAGAGACAGGCTGGCAGAGAGACAGGTAGGCAGAGAGACAGGCTGGCAGAGAGACAGGCAGGTAGAGAGACAGGCAGCCAGAGAGACAGGCAGCCAAAGAGACAGGCAAAGAGACAGGCAGAGAGACCGGCAAGCAGGCAGGCAGAGAGACAGGCAGGTAGAGAGACAGGCAGGCAGAGAGACAGGCAGAGAGACAGGAAAACAGACAGGCAAGCAGACAGACAGACAGACACAAACAGACAGACACAGACAGGCTGGTAGGTAGGAAGACAGGCACTGTCAGAAGGAGAGATTGACTGACTGACTGACTGACTGACTTACTGATTGACTGAATGACTGACTGACTGACTGACAGACAGACATGCTTTAGCTGTTAAATAGATTGCTTCTATAGCAATGTGATTTGCGATTTAGAATAGGTGGAAGCAAGTAATATACTTTACATATCACCAGGGAACATGAAAAGAGGAGAGGATAGCTATCTGTGTGTGTATGTGTGTGTGTGTGTGTGTGTGTGTGTGTGTGTGTGTGTGTGTGT
>BROE01000018.1:1986462-1998551 GCA_036571765.1 Plecoglossus altivelis | reverse complement strand
TACTTTGCTCTGATGGAAACTGACTGTGTGGTGTGTAGTGTGTGTAGTGTCGTAGGTGGTGTGTGTGTTGGGAGGCGCGGTTTAACATAATGAGAGACAGAACTATGCGTCTGTTGAAGAGAGACAGATGCATTTGATCCTAGGAATAATCTTCTGGCTACCTAAACTTCTGTGACCTGATCCAGTCACTCAGAGGGGGCAGGTTACACGCACACACACACACGCGTGCGTACCAATATGAACTACACACACACACAAAGTATACTTACACAATCAACCACATCAACAAAAGTATAAAACCCTACACACCACACAAAAGTATACAACACACACCACCACAGTAAACTACGCACACATACCACAAAGAATATAAATATACACACACAAAGTAATGACACACACGCACACAGTCACAAAGCTAACTCCCCGCACATCACACACACCACATATAGTATAATCACAACACACATCAGATATCACACACACACACACAGCTAATACACACACACACACCTAAAATGTGAGAATTGAGGACACACACTCCCACACCAACCCACGCCTCTTAGCTGGTTACTGATGTAGCATGAGGTTGGTGACGTCATCATCCTGGTCACGTGATGTCGAGTGAGGCTGTGGGGAGGGGGAGGGGCTTTGCTGCTGATGAGGGAGGGAGGGAGATGAGGGGGAGGAGGGAGAGGAGGGGGAGGAATATATTAGATGAGGGAGGGAGGTAGTGATTGAGGGGTTTGCAAGAAGGGGACTTGGGGGGAGAGATAGATGGAGAGATGGACTCAACAGATGCGAGGGAGAAAGAGAGAGAAAAGAAATAATGGGGAGAAGGAACAGAAGAAAGAGGGAACGAAAGAGAGATAAAGAGAGAGAGGGCGAGAGATAACGAGAGACAGAGGGAGAGAGCGGGGGAGGGATAAAGAGAGAGAGAGAGAAAGGGAGAGAGTGAGAGAGATAAAGACAGAAAGAGGGAGAGATAGAGGGAGTGAGAGGGGGAGAGAGAGGGGGAGAGAGAGGGAGAGAGGGGGAGAGGGAGAGAGAGAGGGGGAGATGAAAAGTTAGGGACTGTGTTAGGACAGGGCAGAGATGGAGAGAGGAAGTGCGTGTGGGGGAGGGGGTAGAGGAGGGGGAGGGGGAGGGGGAGGCAATGCAGAGGTCACTTAGAGAAAAAATCAATTCTGCAATCAAGCTGAGATTGTTTTACCAGATGCTGTCTAATCTGAGTCTGGCCCAGCCCACACACTTACTGTACTACTGGACTGTCCTGCTGTGCACTGAAAGGGTTAGCTGGTGTGTGTGTGTGTGTGTGTTGTAAACCCTCTGCTGAACACTGGGATAGGAATTATCTCCTCCCCCCCCTCCCTCTCTTTTACGCTCTTAAATAAGTAGTAAATAAAGGCCGTCCACATGCTATATGTGTAAGAAGACTTTAAAAAGATGGACATCATTGAGCAGTCAAAACTGCCAGTTAGCCACCACAATAGATATTATGATAGAAAAAGCAAGAGAGAGAGAGGGAGGGAGTGGGAGGGGGGAGAAATTGAGAGAGGGGGAGATAAAGTAAGGGGGAGGGGAGGAGGGGAGGGGAGGGATGATCACTGGAACACGTTTCGTAGTCATTTGATGTTTCCGTGTAAACAATACTACAATACATCTTGATTCTATATGGAGCTACCTCTTATGACCTTGATCTGACATGCTCACACACTCACACGCTCGCACACACACTCACACACTCACACACTCACACGCTCGCACACACACTCACACTCGCACACACTCACTCACACACACTCACACACGCTCACACTCACTCACACACACTCACACACGCTCACACGCTCGCACACACACTCACACACACACACTCACTCACACAAACTCTCACACACACGCACACACACACTCACTCACACACACACGCACACACACACTCACTCACACACACACGCGCACACACACTCACTCACACACACACTCACTCACACACACTCAGACTTGAACACTGATGAAATACAAAGATACCATCCCATCTCTCACACACACTCAGGAAGAGAGGAGTGCCATAAATATTGAAACGTACACACATACATAAACATAGATGCAAATGTCTACAGCCATGACCCCCCCCCCCCCCCCCCCCCCGCCCCCCACACGCACACACACACACACACACACCCACCCACACACACACACATGCACACACACACACACACACCCACATGCACACACACACACAAACACGTACATGGAGCAGTAAAGATTTTACTGCTGGGCAAAGAGGTTTTCTACAGTGCTGGAGTCAAGGAGTCAAGGTCACAGACAAGATGAAGTCAATTCCACCCCCAGGATCAGGCTGGTGACCAGGCTGGTGACCAGGCTGGTTATAAGACAGGTGACCAGGCTGGTTATAAGGAAGGTAACCAGGCTGGTGACCAGGCTGGTTATAAGGCTGGTGACCAGGCTGGTTATAAGGCAGGTGACCAGGCTGGTAATTAGACAGGTGACCAGGCTGGTTATCAGACAGGTGACCAGGCTGGTGATCAGGCTGGTTATAAGTCAGGTGACCAGGCTGGTTATAAGGCAGGTAACCAGGCTGGTGACCAGGCTGGTTATAAGGCTGGTGACCAGGCTGGTTATAAGGCTGGTGACCAGGCTGGTTATAAGGCAGGTGACCAGGCTGGTTATAAGGCTGGTGACCAGGCTGGTAATTAGACAGGTGACCAGGCTGGTAATTAGACAGGTGACCAGGCTGGTTATAAGACAGGTGACCAGGCTGGTTATAAGGCAGGTGACCAGGCTGGTAATTAGACAGGTGACCAGGCTGGTGTAGCAGCCTCATCCATCCCCTCTGACGGAGGGGATTCATACATTAGGGACACGGAACAGGTTGGCAGGACGTCGTGATGCATGTGCAGGTCTGCGTGTGTGTGTAAGCCTGTGTCCGTGTGTGTGTGTGTCCGTGAGTGTGTGTGCTTAAGCCTGTCTCCGTGTGAGTGTGTGTGTGTCCGTGAGTGTGGGTGTATAAGCCTGTGCCCGTGTGAGTGTGTTTGTCCGTGAGCGTGAGTGTGTCTGTGTGTGTCCGTCAGCGTATGTGTGTGTGAGTGTGTCCATTACCGTGTGTGTCCATGAGTGTGTGTGTGTGAGTGTGTCTGTGTGTGTCCATGAGTGTGTGTGTGAGGGTGTCCATTACCGTGTGTGTCTATGAGTGTGTGTGTGACTGTATCAGTATTCAGCCTGCATAGCTGCACACTCTTTGTCTAACGTCCCTGTTGAAAAAGAAAAACTGACACTCAACTGGAAGGGAATCTACATCACTTCTCCTCTCTCCTCTCTCCTCTCCTCTCTCCTCCCCGCACCTCCTCTCACCTCCACTCCTCTCTCCTTCTCTCACCTTCTGTCCACTCTTCCCTCTCCTCTTATTCTCTCTCCCCTCTTCTCCTCCCCTCCCCTCCCCTCCCCTCTCCTCTCCTCCCCTCTCCTCTCCTCTCCTCTCCTACCCTCCCCTCTCCTCTTCTGTCCTCCCCTCTCCTCTCCTGTCCTCTCCACTGCTCCCCTCCCCTCTCCTCTCCTGTCCTCTCCTCTCCACTCCTCCCCTTTCCACTCCTCCCCTCCCCTATCCTCTCCTCTCTCTCTGTCTTTCTCCATCCTGCCTTACCCCTCTGACACAGATACCGACCTGTTTAGAGATGTGCATGTTTGTGAGAATGACTGCTTGTGTCTCTGTGTGAGTGTTTTGTGTGTGTAATGGAAACTAAATTGATTACCTTAATTGCTGTCTATTCACGCCTGTTTGTGACGCACGTAATATTTCCCAATTAGCTTGCTGTCACGGTGACATGGTCTGGAGTGTCTCTGTGACTGATGGTGACACGCTCTGCCGTGTGACCCCCTAGCTGCAACCTGATTGGATGCTTATTGCAATTATATATCGATGCCGTAGCGTCCAAATAGAGAGAGGAGAGAGAGGCGGGGAGGAGAGAGGAGAGGGGAGTAGAGGGCAGGAGAGGGGAGGAGAGGGGAGGAGGTGAAGGAAGGAGAGAGAGAGAGAGAGAGAGAGAGAGAGAGAGAGGAGGAGACAAGACGAGAGGGGAGGAGACGGGATGAGGAGGGGAGGAAAGGGGAGGAGAAGGGGAGAGAAAGAAAGGAGGAGAGAAGGGGAGATGGTGTGAACACAGTTTTGCATCCCCAGATGTACAGATGACTGTACTCATGTGTGTGGCTTCTGTACTCATGTGTGTGTTCTGTACATGTGTGTGTTCTGTACTCATGTGTGTGGCTTCTGTACACATGTGTGTCTTCTGTACATGTGTGTGTGTCTTCTGTACGTGGATGTGTGTGTCTTCTGTACGTGGATGTGTGTGTCTTCTGTACGTAGATGTGTGTGTGTCTTCTGTACATGTGTGTGTGTCTTCTGTACGTGGATGTGTGTGTCTTCTGTACATGTGTGTGTGTCTTCTGTACTCATGTGTGTGTGTCTTCTGTACATGTGTGTGTCTTCTGTACATGTGTGTGTGTCTTCTGTACTCATGTGTGTGTCTTCTGTACATGTGTGTGTGTCTTCTGTACACATGTGTGTGTGTCTTCTGTACTCATGTGTGTGTGTCTTCTGTACATGTGTGTGTCTTCTGTACACATGTGTGTGTTCTGTACATGTGTGTGTCTTCTGTACACATGTGTGTGTGTCTTCTGTACACATGTGTGTGTTCTGTACGTGTGTGTGTTCTGTACGTGTGTGTGTTCTGTACGTGGATGTGTGTGTTCTGTACGTGGATGTGTGTGTCTTCTGTACGTGGATGTGTGTGTGTGTCTTCTGTACACGTGTGCATGTGTGTGCTGTTGTGCTTGATGTTAACGCATGGATGAGATGTTCTTTCTGTCGTGGATGCTTGTCGGTGTCTGCATTGTACTGTGATGTGATACGTGTTCTGTACTGTGCGATATGTGTGTCGTGTCTTCCCTCGTACCCTCGCTGCTCAATCCGACGTTAACTCCAATCCCTCCAACTGAATCACCTCCCGCCCTACTGCCGAACTACTAACCCAACCGTAGATCTGTTCCTTCTGTATCGCTGGCCAAATGCTGCTGTACGCTGCCTTGCTCCTGCTTACTGCGCTCTCTGTTGAGGAATACCTCGGCCGATGATGGTGTGATGATCCGTGGCGGCGGGTGGGCGGGGCGGCCACGCAACCTTACCAAAGCCAGGCGAGTGTTGCTCGCGCGCCCAAGCGCGGGGTGCGCGGCTGCGGGGGGCCTTGTTCAACCAACCATCCAGCTAGGCTGACTTGCTGGCTCATGGGGGCGGGGGGGGGGGCGGGGGTTGGCTGGTCCCTCAGAGAGAAGCATGTGGAGCAGCCCCAGCTATAATTCAGGATCTTATATCTTCGATCATCTGGCATCTGCTCTACACACGACACCCACCTCAGCGCTACACACACACCACACACCCACCACTGCACTCAACACCTCTGCCACTTTCTAACAACCCTATCTCATCACATGCTTTTGTCAGTGACAGTGGAGACAGAGCTCTTGCGGGACCGAAGATGAGAGGGCCCGGGCAGAGGCAACCCACCCCCAGGTGGAGGAAACAGGGCTATGATCCTTTACCAACTCCCCATACCCCTAGCGGGGTCTGGCCTATACACTACATGGCAGGAGTGCCCGTGTCACTTCCTTGGAGCATAGCCGGCACTGGAGTGTTCACCTTTCAAGAGCCGCAGAGAATTAGGAGCCCGGTGGTTAAGCTGTGAGATTTACACCCGCCCCTGTTTGAGGTCAGTAGTGAGCCCACAGATCTCCGCTCCAACCCTCCACTCTGCCCTCATGTCTCCTCATATCTCTTCATGTCTCCTCATGTCTCCTCATGTCCCCTCCTTCCTCCTCATGTCTCCTCCTCGTGTCTCCTCATGTCTCCTCCTTATATCTCCTCATGTCTCCTCATATCTCTTCATGTCTCCTCATGTCTCCTCATGTCTCCTCCTCTGTCTCCTCATGTCTCCTCCTTATATCTCCTCATGTCTCCTCATATCTCTTCATGTCTCCTCATGTCTCCTCACGTCCCTGATGTCCTTCCTTCTGTCTCCTCATGTCCCTGATGTCCCTCATGTCTCCTCACGTCCCTTCTGTCTCCTCACGTCCCTGATGTCCCTCATGTCTCCTCACGTCCCTTCTGTCTCCTCACGTCCCTGATGTCCCTCATGTCTCCTCACGTCCCTTCTGTCTCCTCACGTCCCTGATGTCCCTCATGTCTCCTCACGTCCCTTCTGTCTCCTCACGTCCCTGATGTCCCTCATGTCTCCTCACGTCCCTGATGTCCTTCCTTCTGTCTCCTCATGTCTCCTCCTCATGTCTCCTCATATCTCCTCATGTCTCCTCACGTCTCCTCCTCATGTCTCCTCATATCTCCTCATGTCTCCTCATATCTCCTCATGTCTCCTCCTCACGTCTCCTCCTCATGTCTCCTCATATCTCCTCATGTCTCCTCCTCACGTCTCCTCATATCTCCTCACGTCTCCTCCTCATGTCTCCTCCTCACGTCTCCTCCTCATGTCTCCTCATATCTCCTCATGTCTCCTCCTCACGTCTCCTCCTCATGTCTCCTCATGTCTCCTCCTTATATCTCCTCATGTCTCCTCCTCCAACACAGCTGATTCCTCCCACTGGTCAGACCCCCAGTCTGGTCTATCTCACCCCCACACCTGCTGGCTGAGCGTAGTGCACACAGCTGTGTGTGTGTGTGGGTGTGTGTGTGTGTGTTTGTGTGTGTGCTGATAAGAGGAGAGTGTGTACAGATATATATCAAGGTTTGTCAGATGACAGGTTAACACATGTTGGTGTGTCCTTGGATCAGACTGATGTCCCTCTTGCCTCTACTGAACACACACACACACCACATACGCACTATACACACACACACACACCACACACACACACCACATACGCACTACACACACACACACACCACACATGCACTATACACACACACACACCACACACACAGACACACTGTAAACTGAAACTACAACTGTACCACCTGTTTAAACCCTTCCAGCCACTGTAATACCTCCCCCTTACTGCAGTCATGCTACAAACATCCGTGATCCTGCCCCCCTCCTCCCCCCCTCCCCCCTCTCTTCCCCCCTCTCCCCCTGCTGTCACACACACTACCTCCTCACTGTCTGGGGCTCAGGGCTTAAGCTGTTATACGACAGCAGATTTCTGTTCCTGGTGACCAGGATGCATTGATACAGAGCAAGAGAGGGAGAGAGGGAGGGAGAGAGGGAGAGAGGGAGGGGGGGAGTGTCAGAGGAAGGGGGGAGTACATCTGGGGAAGAAGAAGAGGGAGGAGAGTGTGTGGGGTGTTGGGGAAGGAAGAAGTGTGTGTGTAGTGTAGTGTTGGGGAGGTAGAGGTGTGTGTGTGTAGTGTTGGGGAGA
This sequence comes from Plecoglossus altivelis, assembly GCA_036571765.1. Taxonomy (NCBI): domain Eukaryota; kingdom Metazoa; phylum Chordata; class Actinopteri; order Osmeriformes; family Plecoglossidae; genus Plecoglossus; species Plecoglossus altivelis. Next base: position 1,991,105 of record BROE01000018.1, on the reverse strand, counting down.
TAGAGGTGTGTGTGTTTGTGTGTGTGTATAGTGTTGGGGAGGTGTGTGTGTGTGTGTGTGTAGTGTTGGGGAGATAGAGGTGTGTGTGTGTGTGTGTAGTGTTGGGGAGGTGTGTGTGTGTGTGTGTGTGTGTGTGTGTGTGACAGGAAGGTGACAGGTTGACAGGCAGATATGCCCTTCCTACTCCGTCCCAGGAAGATGATGTTATCCACGAGAACCAGAGGGTCACAGCTGAGGGGTTGCCGTGGCATCCATCGTCAGGGCGCCGCGGGGATGGAACGCCAAGGCCGACCTTGATAGGATGTGACATCGCAGGGTGTGACATGGCGGGAAGGCGTGATGGTCTGGAGGGAGAGAGGGAGAGAGAGAGAGAGAGAGAGAGAGAGAGAGAGAGAGAGAGAGAGGGAGGATAGACAGATGTTGGGGTCTGTTCAGAAATAGGGAGTGTGTCAGGGTACACACAAACTGTCAAGTTACAACTCACTGATGCATGTGTGTGCGTGGGTGACTGACTGATATCAACATCTTTGGTTTTTCTCTCTGCTTCCCTTTCTCTATCTCTCTCACACACACTTCCTGCCTCCCTCTGTCTTTCTCTCTCCTCTCTCTCTCTCTCTCCCTCCCCCTCTCTCTCCCTCCCTCCCTCTCTCTCTCTCTCTCTCTCTCTCTTCCTCCCGCCCTCCCTCTCTCTCTCCCCCTCTCTCCCCTCCTCTCTCTCTTTCTCTCTCTCTTCTCCCCCCTCCCTCTCTCTCTCCCTCCCTCATCTCTCTTCTCTCCTCTCTCTCTCTCCTCTCTCCCTCCCTTCTCTCTCTCTCTCTCCTCTCCCTCCCTCCCCCTCCCTCTCATCTCTCCTCTCTCTCTCTCTCTCTCTTTCTCTGCATCAGCCTGCCTTTCTGTCTTCCTCTTCCTCTTCTGAACAGATGGCAGGGATGTTTCTGAAGTAAGCAACACAAACATCGTTCCAGGTTGTTATGTGTGATTTCTTTTCAATGATCCGAGCAGTGAGCGCTCTGTCAGCGCTGTGTGAATGTGGAAGCTCTGGAAGCTCTTGCTTTGAGGAGCAGCCATGAATACCTGTGGATGCCTTCACAGGGTCTGCCAGAGCGTACGCTCACAGGTGCTCTCTGATGGGAACAGGGTGTGTGTGTGTGTGTGTGCTGTGTGCATGTGCTGCGTGTTAGTTGTGTGTGTGTGGTGTGTGGAGGTGTGTGTGTGTCGGTGTGTGAGTGTGTGTGTGTGGATGTTGTGGGTGGTGTTGGTGGTGTGGTGTGGGTGTGTGTGATGTGTGCATGTGCGTGTGCGTGTGAGACGTGCGTGTGCGTGTGCGTGTCGTGCTGTCTGGTGTGTGTGTATGGTGTGTGCATGCGTGTGTGTGAGCACACTACCCAAGGATGACATGATTCATTAGTTGTCTGCAGTGGTCAAGGTCAAGTATCTGTCAGGGTCGATTCAACAGTTTTACCTGCTGTGATCCTTTCATTGTCAAAACGTTTGCGCCGCACAGAAGACAAGATGAGTTTATGAATTGGATTTGTTGCATCTCGTATCTTTGTGGGTGCGAAGAACGGCAGTTTATATCAGGAGGCAAGGAGGGCAAACACAGGGGGAGGACAGAGATGGTGGAATGGAGAAGAGAATAGAGGGAGAGAGAGACTGGAGGGGTAGGAAGGATGGAGGAAGAGATGAAGGAGATATGAAGGAGGAAGACAGGAAGAGGAAGACGGGAAGAGAGACGAGAAGGAGAGAGAGGGAGAGAGGGACAGGAGAAAGGAGAGAGAGGGCGGGAGAGGAGAGGAGACGAGAAGGGAGAAGGGAGAGAGAGAGAGAGAGAGAGAGGGAGAGAGAGAGAAGAGGGAGAAGGGAGAAGAGAGAGAGAGAGAGAGAGACGAGAGGGAGAAGAGGGGAGGAGAAGAGAGAAGGAAAGAGAGAGAGAGAGAGAGGAGGGAGAGAGAGAGGGAGAGAAGGGGAAGAGGGGGAGGAGAGAGAAAGGAAGAGAGAGGGGAGAAGAGAGGAGGACGAGAGAGGAGAGAGAGGGAGAGAGAGAGGAAGAAGAAGGAGAGAGAGGAGAGAGAGAAGGGGGAGAGGAAGCGAGAGCGAGAGAGAGAGGGAGAGAAGAGGGAGAGAGAGAGGGAGAGAAGCAGAGGAGAGAGAGGAGAGAGAGAGGAGAGAGAGGGAGAGAGAGAGGGAGAGAGAGAGGGAGAGAACGGGATGATATAAGCATAAGAATATAAGAATAAAAATAGTGTATCATAGTAGAAATCCTTGGTTTAACTCTTGAGCTAAACAGAGTATAAAGAAACAACCTTCACAACTGATTCACTCCTGACAGAGTCTAAGGTTCCAGTAGGGTGCCGATCCGGTCTGATGGATTCTTGCTCTGGTCCTTGTCTGTCTGCTCCAGTTTCTGACAGGACAAACTGCAGTCCCTGTCTTGTCCACTAGGGGGAGAGAGGAGCTCTTCCTCTTGCTTCTCATGCCTGCTTGTCACGACGAGGTAGATGTCTGTGGTGGCAACCATTCTTTCTCTAGCTCACACAGGATGTCAAACTCACACTTTAAATCTGTACCCGTCCCCCTGTCCCCTTGTCCCCCTGCCCCCCCGTCCCTGCCTGTCTCTCTGAATCCTACCCTCCCCCCCTCTCTTGCTCTCCCTCACTCTCTCTCTCTCCTCTCTAGTTATTTCCTTGGATGCCAGTTTTGGAGGTCAGAAATCGTCATGGTCTCATTTGGGATTAGCTTTGTAACAGAAACTGGGAAAGTGACTGATTGGTCAGAAGGAGAGAGCCAAAGAAGGAGGAGAGGAGAGAATGACGAGAGAAGAGAGAGGAGGGAAGGAAACAGGTAGAGAGAGAAGAGAGAGGGAGAGAGGGAGATTGAAAGAGAAAGAGAAAGGATAGAGAAGCTAGAGAGATAAGAGAGAGAAAGGAGAGAGAGAGAGAGATAGACGGAAAGGAGAAGAGCTTGGTGTCTAAGTGCCAAAGTGGAACAGGGGCTTTGATCTAATCTAGTTCCGTTGCCCTGGTGCCAAACTGAGAGAAAGACAGAGAGGTCATCACTCACTAAGCTGAACGGAGCTGAAATGCTACTTTCCCACAGACAGACGAGACGGGTTAGGAGATTGAACTCAGTTGAAGAGGGAAGAGGAGGAGGGATGGAGGGGAGAGGGAGGGAGGAGAGGGGAGGAGGAGGGAGAGAGTGAGGGAGCGGAGGGAGGCGGGAGGGAGGGAGGTTGAGGCTGACAACCAATAATAACAAAAAAAAAGAGGGCAGGACTAGGTGAGGGAAGAAGACCAGAGAGAAGGAGGAAAGAGGGGAAGAGGAGAGAGGGAGATGGAAGGGAGAGGGGGCGGGAGATGCAGGGGGAACAGGGGATAGAGAGGGACATGGGGAAAGGGGAGAAGGGAGAGGGGAGAGGGAATCCGAGAGCTCTGGGCTGAATCTCTGTGAGCTGAAAGTTTGGAGTTTCCAGATTTACACGCTGGATTACATATCTGGAGAGCACAGAGTCTGACACACTGAGAACAGGCCCCAAATCCCTCCTCAGATTACCCAACCCTCTCTACCTCCCTCTTTCTGTTTCTCTATCATAGACTCCCAGCTTTCGTCTCTCTCTCTACCTCCCTCTCTCTCCCTCCACAGACACCCTCCCTCTCTCTCCCTCCACAGACACCCTCCCTCTCTCTACCTCCCTCTCTCTACCTCCCTCTCTCTCCCTCCACAGACACCCTCCCTCTCTCTACCTCCCTCTCTCTCCCTCCACAGACACCCAGCCCAAGAGTCAAAATAGGACTCAACAAATCAACAACAAATCAATTTCATTCAACATGTTAAAGTGTGCAACATTGTCAGAGTGTGTATTTGTAAGTGCATCCTGCAACCCTAAGCAGTAAACGAAGCCACCAGGAAGAGTTTGAGAGGAGGACAGACGTAGATTAGTGTATCAGAGCAGGTGATGCTGGCTGGAGGCCCCTCCCCAGTTCTGGAGGCCCCTCCCCAGTTCTGGAGGCCCCGCCCCAGTTCTGGAGGCCCCGCCCCAGTTCTGGAGGCCCCGCCCCAGTTCTGGAGGCCCCGCCCCAGTTCTGGAGACCCCGCCCCAGTTCTGGAGTGTGTGTGTGTCAGGGGTATTCTTGTTCAGATTAAAATGAGTGATTTAGAAAATGTTTTGTTTTGTTTTTTCTATTTATAAGATCAGTGAGATGACCTTGGAGGAGATAGAACTGTCTAGAATGTTGCCTTGTCATTCTACTACCTCCCACTGATAGACCTCACCTTCTAGAATGTTCCTCTGTCATTCTACTACCTCCCACTGATAGACCTCACCTTCTAGAATGTCCCTCTGTCATTCTACTACCTCCCACTGATAGACCTCACCTTCTAGAATGTTCCTCTATCATTCTATTACCTCACAGAGTTAGAACTCACAGGCTACAATGTGCCTTTATGGTTCTATTCCTTTGTCATTTGACAACGTCCCAGTCAGAGTTCCAGTCAGCGGTCTTCCTGGCCAGCAGTCTTCATGGCCAGCAGTCTTCATGGCCAGCAGTCTTCCTGGCCAGCAGTCTTCCTGGCCAGCAGTCTTCCTGGCCAGCAGTCTTCCTGGCCAGCAGTCTTCCTGGCCAGTCTCTGTTGGCTACCCGCAGCAT
>BROE01000018.1:1973962-1981462 GCA_036571765.1 Plecoglossus altivelis | reverse complement strand
GTCCATCTGGAACGGTCTCTTTCCCTTTCTCTCTCTCCAAACACCAAGTGAATTTCACTTGGTGTCTCTCACTGTCTTTTTCCCCTGTGTTTCTCTGCCACTCAGTATCAAACTCTCTCCAGTGTCACTAGTCTGTCGCCAGTCTCTCTCTAGTCTCTCTCCAGTCTCTCTCCAGTCTCTCTCCAGTCTCTCCAGTCTCTCTTGTCTCTCTCAAGTCTCTCTCTTGTCTCTCTCGTCTATCTCCAGTCTCTCCAGTCTCTCTTGTCTCTCTCCAGTCTCTCTCTAGTCTCTCTCCAGTCTCTCCAGTGTCTATCTAGTCTCTCTCCAGTCTCTCTCTAGTCTCTCTCTACTCTCTCTCCAGTGTCTCTCCAGTCTCTGGTCTCTCCAGTCTCTCTCTAGTCTCTCTCTAGTCTCTCTCCAGTGTCTCTCTAGTCTCTGGTCTCCCCAGTCTCTCTCTAGTATCTCTCCCCCCTTTACTCCTATCACTCCATCTCTTCTGTCTCCCTGAGTCATTTAGCTGGTGTCTCTGTCCACAGAGAGACATACAGAGGGTGTGAATATGATGACTTTATGACCTGCATCTCTCTCCTCCTTCCCTCGTTTCCATGGTAACTGCCCCCGCCCCCCTCCCAGGCAGTAGGAGACTGAGATGGCCGTTTGTCAAGGCCAGCGGAAGGCTTCCCCGTGGTGGCCACGCCTCCTTCCAATCCTCCTCCTCCTAGGCTCAGCCTCCAGGGGCGGGGCGCGGCCCTTCAACACTCCCACGCAGGCGGTCAATGTGGCAGTGGTCTTCAGTGGCTCCGCCTACCAGACGGAGATCAAAGGACGACTCAGCAGGGAGAACTTCCTGGATCTTCCCCTGGAGGTAGCTGATTGGTTGTTCACTTGTGACTTATTGTTCCTGGTTGGGTTCTTTTTACTGTCATTGGTCGATAGCTTTATACTTGTACCTGCATTACAAAACACATTGAATTCTGATTGGACAGTGTCAAACTACCTCTAAACGTGACTCGGCAACCAAATTCAACATCTTCAATTCTGATTGGATCTTTTTTTTTTTGAACACCTCGAATTGTGATCGGATGTGACAACACCTTCTCTGCTTCTGATTGGAGGTGAACCCCATCACGGTGCTGGTGAACAACACCAACCCTCGCGCCCTGCTGACCAGGATCTGTGACACGCTGGCGGCCAACCGCGTGCACGGCGTGGTGTTTGAGGACAACATCGGCTCGGAGGCCGTGGCACAGATGCTGGACTTCATCTCCACTCAGACGGCCGTGCCGATCGTAGGGATCAGCGGGGGGTCGGCTGTGGTGCTGCCCTACAAGGTAGGAGGCCAGGGTGGGCTGTGAGGGGATGGGTGAGAGACAGTGAGAGACAGTGAGAGAGTGAGAGAGAGAGAGAGAGTGTGTGTGCCCTACAAGGTAGGAGGCCAGGTTGGGGTGTGAGGGGATGGGTGAGAGACAGTGAGAGACAGTGAGAGAGTGAGAGAGAGAGAGAGAGAGTGTGTGTGCCCTACAAGGTAGGAGGCCAGGGTGGGGTGTGAGGGGATGGGTGAGAGACAGTGAGAGAGAGAGTTGGAGGGAGGAAGAGAGAGAGAGAGAGAGAGAGAGAGAGAGAGAGAGAGAGAGAGAGAGAGAGAGAGTGCCCCACAAGGTAGGAGGCCAGGGTGGGGTGTGAGGGGATGGGTGAGAGACAGTGAGAGAGACAGTGAGAGAGAAAGAGAGCGAGAGAGAGTGTGTGTGTGTGCCTACAAGGTAGAGGCCAGGGTGGGGTTGTGAGGGGATGGGTGAGAGACAGAGAGGGAGGAGATAGTGAGAGAGAAGAGAGAGAGAGAGGGGGGAAGAAGAGGAGAGAGAGAGTGTGTGCCCTACAAGGTAGGAGGCCAGGGTGGGGTGTGGGGGATGGGTGAGAGACAACGTGAGAGAGACATGAAGAGAGGAGGAGAGAGAGAGAGAGAAGATGAGAGAGGTGTGAGTTGTGTGCCCTACAAGGTAGGAGGCCAGGGTGGGGTGTGGGGGGATGGGTGAGAGACAGTGAGAGAGGCCAGTGATGAGAGAGAGAAGAGAGAGAGAGAGAGAGAGAGAGGGAAGGAGGGGTTGGTAGGGGGGGGTTGGGGGGGTGAGAGAGAGTGAGAGAGGGAGAGAGGGAGAAGAAGAGAGGTGAGAGAGAGAGAGAGAGAGTGTGTTGTGTGTGTTGTGTGTGTGGTGTGTGTGTGTGTTTTTGTTTGTGTGTGTCTGTGTAAGAGAGAGAGAGAGTGGTGTGTGTGTGTGAGAGAGAGGAAGAGAGAGAGAGAGAGTGGGTGGTGTGTGTGTGGTGGAGAGAGAGAGTGTGTGTGTGTGTGAGTAGAAGAGGAGTGTGTGGTTGTGGGTGTATTTGAAAGAGTGTGTGTGTGTGTGTGTTTGAGAGAGTGTGTTGTGTGTGTTTGAGATGTGTGTGTGAGTGTGGTGTGTTTGAGAGTGTGTGCCCTACAAGGAAGGAGAGGAGGGCTGGGTGTGAGATTGTATGTGTGAAAATGTGTGTAAGTGTGTGTGTGAGTGTTCTGTGCGTCCTGCGTGAAGTGATGGTTTCAGAGTTGCTTGTGTAAGTGAGTGTGTGTGACAGAGAAGTGTGTTGTGTTGTGTGTGCGTGTGTGTGTGTTGGTTGGGGGGGGCCGGGGGAAGCGGGCCGGGCATACTTAGGAGTGTTTGTGGAAAAACCAAAATGTCCAACAGCATCTAATAGTACTGCTGGTTTCCCTGTGTGTTTCAGGTCAGTAGTATTGATGCTAAGGACAGCCTGTCTAGACAGGCAGTGACTGGGGTTGGAAACTGAACTGAGGGAGTGTTCAGGAGAGCTGTGGCAGCATGAGAAGCACATGTACTCAGAGAGCCTCAGAGAGCCTCAGAGAGCCTCAGAGAGCCTCAGGTTACAGGGGCGGGTGTTCAAGGGGAGTTTAGGTGAACGCAACATGTGGGGAATATTGATGAAGGGGTGAGTGTTTACTGGTGACAAAACAATGCTAACATGAGGGAAGAGGAGCTCTCCTCTCAACACACAGCACACACAACAAACACACAAACCGAATCCCGCCCTCTCACACACACACACACACCTCCCCCACACACACCACTCCCCCTCACACACACATCCCCCCTCACACACCACACACACATACACACCCTATACACACACCATTTACACACATACACTCACACTTAGACACACACACTCTGACACCCACCCACACACACGTGCAAACCTCCCACACACATCATCCCCCACACACAACACACTAACCCCCTCACACACACACATACCCTCACACCACCACACACATGCCCCTCACACACACACACAAAAAAAAAAAACACACACACACATCCCCCCTCACATACACACACACACAGACATCCCCCTCACAAACACAACATCCCCCTCACACACAACACACACAGACATCCCCCTCACAATACACACAATCCCCCTCACACACACACATCTCCCCCCTGCACAACACACAATCCCCCTCACAAATACACACACACACACAATCCCCCCACACACACTCCCCCCCCCAAACACACACACACACATCCCCCTCAACACACACATCCCCTCACACACACACATCTCCCCCCCTGCACACGACAACATCCCCTCACACACACACACACAATCCCCCCACAAACATACACCTCCCCACACACACACTCCCCTCACACACACATCCCCCTCTCTCACACACATCACACACATCCCCCCCCACACACACAAACCCCACACACAAACACCCTTCCCACCCCAACACAATTAGTGCCTACACAGTAAACAGCTGTTGACCTCCATTAAATATCAGACCTACTTAAATTGTCCTCCATTAAATATCAGCTTTACTTCCTGTTTCCTCCATTAAACATCAGATCTACTTCCTGTTTCCTCCATTAAACATCAGATCTACTTCCTGTTTCCTCCATTAAACATCAGATCTACTTCCTTTAACATTGTTATAAGATCAGTCTGAAGGATGGTCCAGTTTTGTGTTGTATTAAGTCCAAGCGCAAAGTCAATATTTTTAGCAGAAAGCCAGACAAGCGTGTCTCCAATGTGTAGAAATATTGAGCTTTTAATTTCAGCTGACTTACATCCAAGATCTCAATGACTCCACAGGCTGTGTCTGTGTGTATGTCTGTGTTTGTGTTCATGAGTGTGTGTGTCTGTGTGTATGTCTCTGTCTGTGTTCGTGAGTGTGTGTGTGTCTGTGTGTATGTCTGTGTCTGTGTCTATGAGCATGTGTGGATTAGTAGGGCAGGTGAATGATTGGAGGGTGTTTGTGATATTTGGAGCCACTGTTAAATTGCTTTTAGAGTTCACCCTGGGTTATCCTCCTGCCAGTAAATACATGTGGAGCTTAGACACTCGCATGAACTTTAATTACCCTGGAATAGCTCTTCCATTTCTCTTTCTCTCTACCCTCTCTCCATCTCTCTCTACCCCCTCTCCGTCTCTCTCTACCCTCTCTCCATCTCTCTCTTCCCTATGTCCATCTCTCTCTTCCCTCTCTCCAACTCTCTCTTCCCTCTCTCCATCTCTCTCTTCCCTCTCTCCATCTCTCTCTCTGCCCTCTGTCCATCTCTCTCTCTGCCCTCTCCCTGCCCTCTCTCTCTGTCTTTCTATATTTCACTTTAACTCCTTGACTTTTTCTCCAATTCCCCTCTCCACCATCCTCTCTCTCGCTCTCCCCCGACCCCTCCTCTAACTAATGAACAGCAGGCTGACACCTCAATCCTTCAAAATCCCTTTCAGCTCCCCCCCTGGTCTTGCCCGCTTGGTCTCCCCCCTGGTCTCCCCCCCTAGTCTCCCCCCCTGGTCTTGCCCCCTTGGTCTCCCCCCCTAGTCTCCCCCCCTGGTCTCCCCCCTGGTCTTCCCAATCTGGTTTGCTTCTGTAAACAGTAATGTAGCATTCTGCTGCTAATCCCCAAAGCGTCCTCATGCTAGGAGCACATCCTGTACCCAGGCTAGGAGCACATCCTGTCCCCAGGCTAGGAGCACATCCTGTACCCAGGCTAGTAACACATCCTGTACCCATGCTAGGAGCACATCCTGTCCCCATGCTAGGAGCACATCCTGTACCCAGGCTAGGAGCACATCCTGTACCCATGCTAGGAGCACATCCTGTACCCAGGCTAGGAGCACATCCTGTCCCCATGCTAGGAGCACATCCTGTACCCAGGCTAGGAGCACATCCTGTCCCCAGGCTAGGAGCACATCCTGTACCCAGGCTGGTAACACATCCTGTACCCAGGCTAGGAGCACATCCTGTCCCCAGGCTAGGAGCACATCCTGTCCCCAGGCTAGTAACACATCCTGTACCCAGGCTAGTAACACATCCTGTACCCAGGCTAGGAGCACATCCTGTACCCAGGCTAGGAGCACATCCTGTCCCCAGGCTAGGAGCACATCCTGTACCCAGGCTAGGAAGGGGTGCTGATGACACAGTGAGCTCTGTAAGGACCCAGAAGAAGAATAGGAGTGTGTGTGTGTGTTGCAGTGTCAAGTAGGGTCTGTGAGCACATAGGGCTTGTATACGTGTGCATGTTGGCGTGTCTAGCGTGTAGTGGCAGGTTCCTAGAGCAGGTTCCTAGAGCACGTCCCAGGTTCTTAGAGCAGGTTCCTAGAGCACGTCCCAGGTTCCTAGAGCAGGTTCCTAGAGCATGTCCCAGGTTCCTAGAGCAGGTTCCTAGAGCACGTCCCAGGTTCCTAGAGAAGGTTCCTAGAGCACGTCCCAGGTTCCTAGAGCAGGTTCCTAGAGCACGTCCCAGGTTCTTAGAGCAGGTTCCTAGAGCAGAATCCTAAAGCAGGTTCCTAGAGCAGGTCCCTAGAGCAGGTTCCTAGAGCAGGTTCCTAGAGCAGGTTCGTACAGCACGCAGCACAGAGGACTGTGTATAAAAAAGTCAAGCTGCTCTCTCAACCTGAGATTTCCATCAGTTAATGTAACAGTCTGTCCTTCACTCTGGGACACAGGCAGGGCTCCTAAACATACGTTAACACACTCGAACGAACACACACGCACGCGCTCACACTCAACACACTCACCCGCAGATATTTTCATTCGCATTAAAGTCCGTACGTGAGCGCTCTATACGAAACTGTTTAAAATGTATCTATTGAATCGCGTTGAAATTGAATTGATTTTTTTTCCAGAACGCTACATGAATGGACTTCAATCTATCACCTTTACTCTCTCTCCCTCTCTCCTCTCTCTCTCTCTCTCGCTCTCTCTCTCTCCCTCTCTCTCTCTCTCTCTCTCTCTCTCTCTCCTCTCTCTCTCTCTTTATCGTTCTCTCCCTTTTCCCTGCTGTCTCTCTCTCTTGCTCTATCTCTCTGTGCGTCAGTGATTCATAAAGTGGTTGAACAACCACACGATAAACACACACACACACAGACACACACACACGCACACACAGAGACACATACACACACACAGACACACACACACACACACACAGACACACACACCGACACACACACACACATAGACACACACACAGACACACACACACACACACACAGACACACACACACAGACACACACACACAGACACACACACACACACATAGACACACACACACACACAATATGACGTGAACAACACCTTTCTCATAGCACGTCCCCAGCATCTTATACCCCAAACAGCTGCACGACTAATTGGACTTCCCTTCCTGTCTGTGATTCGGAGCCTGCTCCTGATCGGCTGTGCGTCCAACCTCATCCCAAGCGACATGCCTGCAAATCTGCGCATGGACCCTTCTCAGGGGCAATAAAAGAGGTGTCGCTTGCTGTCTAATGCCCCCAAGGGGCCGCTCAATCAGTAATTGCCCAAGGTGGGGGCAATAGAAGCTAATTATTCATCTAAAATTACTGCGTGAAAAAAATGAATGTGATTACCGAAGCACTGACAGCTGTTAAATATAAGATTGAATGTTGGAGAGGTATTTATTGAGGCAATATTCATCGTTTATTCATCTGTTGAAGGTACATTTTCAGTAGCTGTCATACGTGATAACTGCACAACTTTTAATGATCTGAAGAAATGAATATAAATGACTTGGTTTGAGCATGCCATCCTTGATATCTGTAGGAGTCTCAGATGGATGGAAGGAGAAGAGAGAATGGGGGAGGCAGGGGAGGGGGAGAGGTGAGGAGAGGGGAGGGAGGGGACGAGAAGGAGAAGAGAGGGGAGAAGCAGACAAGAGGGGAGGAGAAGGGAGGGGACAAGAAGGAGAGGAGAGGGGAGGTGAAGAGAAGAGAGGGGAGGAGAAGCAAACAAGAGGGGAGAGGTGAGGAGCAGAGAGGGGAGGTGAGGAGCAGAGAGGGGAGGTGAGGAGCAGAGAGGGGAGGTGAGGAGAAGAGAGGGGAGGTGAGGAGCAGAGAGGGGAGGGAAGGAGAGAGGAGGTGAGGAGCAGAGAGGGGAGGTGAGGAGCAGAGAGGGGAGGTGAGGAGCAGAGAGGGGAGGG
>BROE01000018.1:1955817-1973598 GCA_036571765.1 Plecoglossus altivelis | reverse complement strand
AAGGAGACAAGAAGGGGACAGGTGAGGAGCAGAGAGGGGAGGTGAGGAGCAGAGAGGGGAGGTGAGGAGAAGAGAGGGGAGGGAAGGAGAGAGGAGGGAAGGAGAAGTGAGGGGAGGTGAGAAGGAGAAGGAGAAGAGAGGGGAGGTGAAGAGAAGAGAAGGGAGGAGAGGTGAGGAGAAGAGAGGGGAGGTGAGGAGAAGAGAGGGGAGGTGAGGAGAAGAGAGGGGAGGGAAGGAGAAGAGAGGAGAGGGAAGGAGAAGAGAGGTGAGGGAAGGAGAAGAGAGGGGAGGGAAGGAGAAGAGAGGGGAGGGAAGGAGCAGAGAGGAGAGGGAAGGAGAACAGAGGTGAGGGAAGGAGAAGAGAGGAGAGGGAAGGAGCAGAGAGGTATCTCTCTAAGTGATTGATCGATGGGACACCATCCAAGATGGTCAACAAGCCAACATCCAAAATTGTAAACTCATTAATTTTTCCTCTGAGCTGACAGAATGAGTCTGACGTCACTGAGAGAAGAAGTGAAGGAGTTAAGGTAAGGATGTGAGATTTAGGAAGCAGTGAAGGAGGTAAGACTAGGAGGCGAGACTTAGGAACTAGAGAAGGAGCTAAGGGAAGGGGACAAATCTGAAGACATCATTAGGTCCAGTTGGCTCAGTTAGTAAAGCTGTAGTGTGGCCAGTCTGTGCTGTGGAGGCAGGGGAAGTGGGAGAAGGACAGAGAGAGATGGTGAGAATGAGGGAGGGAGGGGTGGGGTTAAGAGGGAGGGGTGGGGTTAAGATGGAGGTATGGGGTTAAGATGGAGGGAGGGGTTAGGAGAAGGGGAGTGATGGGGTTAGGAGGGAGAGAGGGATGGGGTTGAGAGAGATGGGGTTAATAGTGATGGGGTTAGGAGAGATGGGGTCAAGAGTGATGGGGTTAGGAGAGAGGGATGGGGTTAAGAGAGATGGGGTTAAGAGTGATGGGGTTAGGAGAGAGGGGGTTAGGAGAGAGGGGGTTAGGAGAGAGGGGGTTAGGAAATAGGGGGGAAAATGGTAACAGGGTAAGAGGTGTGGCAAAGCAGTCTAGCTCTGATTGGTCCTGGAGAGACTGAGAGAAGGAGATTAGGAGAAAAGGAGAGATGGAGAGAAGGAGAGAGGGAGAAAAGTAGAGATGTAGAAAAGGAGAGAGGGAGAGAAGGAGAGGGGTAGAAAAGGAGAGAGGGAGAGAAGGAGAGATGTAGGAAAGGAGAGAGGGAGAGAAGGAGAGAGGGAGAGAAGGAGAGAGGGAGAGAAGGATAGATGTAGAAAAGGAGAGAGGGAGAGAAGGAGAGAGGGAGAGAAAGAGAGATGTAGAAAAGGAGAGAGGGAGAGAAGGAGAGATGTAGAAAGGGAGAGAATGAGAAAAGGAGAGAGGGAGAGAAGGAGAGAGGGAGAGAAGAAGAGAGGGAGAAAAGGAGAGAAGGAGAAAAGGAGAGAGGAAGAGAAGCTGACAGAAAGCAGAGAAGGAGCAAGTGATCCAAGAACCTAACCAAGGAAGGAGAGAAGCGGAATGAGAGAGGGGGAACAGAGAGTTTATTTTCAGTGAGAGAGAAGGACAAGACGTATAAGAGAGAGGAGAAAGATAGAGAGAATCGCACAGAAGGCAGGGAGAGAGAGAAAGGAGAAACGGAGAGACAGGAGAGAGAGAGATACACAGAGAGAGAGAGAGAGAGAGAGAGAGAGAGAGAGAGAGAGTATTCTAATCTGGCTGGTGAAGCATGTTACTATACATCAGGCCCTGATGGATATTCAAATCAAAGATGGTCCTCTATTGGTGATATATCACTTATCAATCATTACTCAGAGCCCTGTTCACATAACAGACTGGGGATTCATCAATATCAGTAATCATGTTTAGCTCACGTGCCCTGAATGTAGAAAAGCCTGACAGGGGTGGGATGGGGAAGAATTTGTGCTCGAGAAAAGAATGAGGAGGAAAATAAGGAGGAGCGAAGGAGAAGAGAGGGAGGAGGAGAAATGAGGTAAATAGAGGAGAAGAGAGGGAGGAGAAAGAGAAATGAGAGGAAGGAAGAAGAGAGACAAGGGGGAGGGGGGAAATGAGGTTTGTTGAATCCAAGTTTACCATTTTGTTTCGCGGTACGGATTAGTAATGTTCAACAGTTTGATAACAACACGTACACCAGTCATTCCACAATGCCTTTACCTCTTTTTTCCTTCCACAATCTCTCTCTTTCCCTCTCTCTCTTCATTTCAGTTTCTATTTCTTTCTGAGCCCAACATTTATCAAGCCCTCTCGCTTTGTTACACTGCTCTCTCTCATTCGCTGGTCCTCTCTCTCCTTCCTTCCTCCCTCTCTCCCTTCTACCGTCACAGCGAAGGACAAGTGTGTGTGTGCCAAGGAGGGTGTGTGTGTGTGTGTGTGTGTGTGCCAAGGAGCGTGTGTGTGTGTGTGCCAGGGAGCGTGTGTGTGTGTGTGTGTGTGTGTGTGTGTGTGTGTGTGTGTGCCAGATAGTGTGTGACGTCAGTTCGTCCAGAGCCCAGGGTAACGGCGTCAGGGCCACAGCACACTGGGAGGTATGAGCACACATATGCCACAGATAACAGCCACCACTCACCCTTACATATGGAGGGAGACAAGGAGGGGGGAGGCAGAGAAAGAGGAGAGAGGAGGAGGAAGAGTCAGAGAGACGGAGAGAGAGAAGTAGGGAGAGAAAGAGAAAGAGTCAGAGAGAGAGAGAACGGAGGGAGGGAGGGAGAGAAGGGGATAGAGAGAGAGAAGGGAGAGAGAGAGAGAGGGAAGAGAGGGGGGAGAGAGAGAGAGAGAGAAAGAGAAGGGAGAGAAAGAGGAGGGTAGAGAGGGAGAAGGGGGGATAGAGAGAGAGAGAGAGAGAGAGAGAGAGAGAGAGACATAAGGACATAATGCCACAGCTATCGGCATTTCCACATCTATCAATAACAGATGCCACAACTATACGCTTTGAGCAAAATTCCTCAAATACACTTTATCGACCTGAATAATATCAGGAAGTGTATGCGTTTTGTGTTTGTCGGCAGTTTGAGGAAGGAACGGTTTATCGATTTATATTTTCAAACAGTCCCAGTCGTACATAAAATGTGTTTTATTGTCTTTAAATATATATAAAACAAACTTCTGCATTCATTGAAGTCATTCTATGTTTTTATTTTTTTCGTCTTTAGTACATCGTTTTTTCCTATGGCCAATTCAAAACCAAGTTATATTGCAATGGCTAGAGAATCACAATAACATTCAGAATACAATAAACAAATATTCCGTATATACAATGAAAACGTAGATTTTTATGCGTTGTTTGAACGACTTCTCATCTATGTTTTAATCAAAAGCAGTCCATCAAACAGCGTTTGAGATCAAGTGACTTGAGAGGAGAAAGGTAGCATCTGATCTTAAAATACCACCACTTAACCTCTTCACCTCTGTCTTTAAAACAGTGCACAGACTCATTCGTTCAAATCACCAATGCTACTTGTTTGATTGTGTTTTCTTGGGATATTTTTACTATGAAGCTATGTGTATAGCTATACTAGGGTATATATATATACCCTAGTATTCACCGTCTATTCTGATAAGTTGCCTACGCTAGTGTTGCTGGTATTGATCGGTTCAACTCTCCGCAGCTTTGTACAGATCACAACAAAGAAGCGCTTGTTTTTCGATTTCGTACTTTGAAGTTGTACGACTTCCTTTACAGTTCGTCCTTGAACAAAACACGGTGCCAAAATTTTCGAAAAAATCGGCAAATACAATCTGCTACAAAAGGCTCCCTTGCCGAAGCAATTATGTTTTCGGAATCGCCCAGCGAACATGAATAAACATCCGGCATTTTTGCTCGAAAGCGCATCCCACAGAGACAAGCCAGTCAGATATTATTGTAGTTGGATGGGGTAGCATAGCTGCGCTAGCACCGCAGGCACGTTTGCATTGCGCTAACTGTGTGTGCTAGGCTAATTGAGCATTCGAGATCACACTTAGCAGGGGGCTATTCTCTAATATACCCTCAGGGCGGCGTTTGGCAGGAAGGCGCAGTGTGATAACAGACACGCACGTGCGCGCACACTCGCCAGACAAACACGAGCGTCAAGTACATGGAAGGGAAGAAAAAAGAAAAGAAAAAAATCACAATTCCATATGCACGCTTGGACGCACACAGAAGCAGAGGCAACACAAGGGCATAGGATCCAACACACACTCACAGACATACCCAGAGGCAAAGAGATGTTGCAGTGTGTTAGATGAATGCTTGGGCCAGTTGAGTGGACCTGCATGCACAGGAATAAGGCAATAACTTTGACAGATTTGCTGCAGGACAGTGAGAGGAAGGAGAAAATGAGTCGATTTATACCTTCTTCTCCTCTAGCTCCCTGACCAACCTACATAAGATACCTGCTACCTTCACTTTGTGTGTGTTCGGTGTGGGTGTGTGTGCGTGTGTGTGTCTGTCTGTGTGGGTGTGTGTGTTCGGTGTGGGTGTGTGTGTGTGTGTGTGTGTCTGTCTGTCTGTGTGTGTGTGGGTGGGTGGGTGTGTGTGAGTGTGCGTGTGCGCGTGAGAGAGAGTGCATGAGATTGTGTGAGAGAGTATAAAGTAAGTGTGCGCGCGTATGTGTGTGTGCTAGAGAAAGACTATTCTAGAATGAGAGTGCGTAACAGTGCAGCAGGCTGGTGTACAATACCACCTATTCATCTTTGTCCAGGGCCAGAACTGAATCATTTACACAGGGACATTTACATAACACGTGCAGAGAATCTGCTCAAATGAGGAGCCCCATCAGCACAGGTTGAACAGCCAAACTGATGACTGTTACCAAGGAGCGTTTCCATGCAGCGTTCAAACGTGTCACAGGTGATCTGGTTGCATGTTTAAGGCGATTCGGAACATGAAAGGATGGATGTGATGTAGTTAGGGCGCGCGGATGTGTGTGAAGGATGGCTAGCAGGTGGGAGGGAGGGACAGGGGAGAGAGAGGGAGGGGGAGGACAGGGGAGAGGGGGAGAGGACAGGGGAGAGGGGGAGAGGACAGGGGAGAGAGGGGGGGAGAGAGGGAGGGGGAGGACAGGGGAGAGGACAGGGGAGAGAGAGGGAGGGGGAGGACAGGGGAGAAGGAGGGAGGGGGGGACAGGAGAAAGAGAAGAGACAATGTCAGTTTCCAGATAGGACAGACTGACTCAGAGGAATGCAACGCCCAAACAGTAGCACACACACACACACACACAACACACATGGACACAACACACACACACAACACACATGGATACACAGACACACACACACAGACACACACACACAGACATACCCTACGTACCCTAACCTACTTCAGAGCACCACAGTGCTGTGAAGCTTAGAGACCAGGAACACACTCAAGTTCCTCTGGAGGGGAACAACTCTAAAACAAGCTCTGTCCATTTCTACAGCCACACACACACTACAAACACACACGCGCGCCACACAAGCACACACAAACACACACTACAAACACGCACACACACTACAAACACACACACACACCACACAAGCACACACACACACACACACTCCCTTGTTTCTTGTCTGTCTGGACAGAGCAAGGACAAACTCAGACTGTTCCCAGACCACCAGCTTAGCTCCCCCTGCCTTCCCTAAGAGGGGTCCTAGGGCAGGTGAGGGCTCGATACCCCACACACACACTCTCACACACACGCCACACAAGCTCACACACACACACACTCACACACACACGCCACACAAGCTCACACACACACACCCTCACACACACACACGCCACACAAGCTCACACACACACACTCACACACACTCACTCACACACACTCACACACACTCATACACACACACACACACTCACACACACACACACACACACACACCCACACACACTCACACACACTCATACACACACTCACACACACTCATACACACACACACACTCACACACACTCACACACACACACACACTCACACACACACACACACACACACACACACACACACACCTCCAGGGATCTCTCCCTCCTCCTATCTCCTAACACAAGGCTAGTTGTTGATTTGATGCTGTGATGCAGACAGTAAAAGATCACTGCCAAGCCCCCAAACATCGTCTTTAGGATTTAATTTGAGGATAAAAAGTCGAGACGAAACTCTGATGGGCTGTGAAGTCGTTGTTTATTCGCGCGTATTAAAGACGGGAGAATCTGATCTGACACTGGTGGGAAATATGTGAAATCTGAAAGAAACTTTGATCGCACTTTCTTAGTGACGAAGCTCTGAGGATGGATGTAGTTGATTGACTAGGCTGTTTTGGTTTCACTGAGCAATCATCCTGCAATGAATCCCCATAGCAAACACTCCGATTCCAATCCGATAAACATTCATTAATTTCCCTTAAAGTTTAAGACAGGTCAATGAGATCCGAAGGGATGATTGATGTAAACAAGGTGGGATTCCCTGGCGTGGTCTTGGCGTGGTGGAGATGGTTCAGATCTCAGGGCACTAGGTTTGATTCCCCCTGGATCGTCCTTGGAGGTCAATGATTGTCCTCTTGGTCTAACGATGCAGAACTGCGGATGAACGGATGAAGTGCGGATGAACGGATGAAGTGCGGATGAACGGATGAAGTGCGGATGAACGGATGAAGTGCGGATGAAAGATACATAACTTCAAGGTGTAGCAATAAGAGGAGGGGGGTGAAGATTCACCCCCCTCCTCTTATCTTTGGATGGAAGATTAAGAAGAGGGAAAACCAACCAATGAAAGTGTCAGGATCACCTCTGCTGTGTTCATCTTCCCCATAGAAGCTTGTTCATTTACTAGATCATTACTGTAACATCCTCCCATCTTAGGGTCAAGGGGAGGCAGAGGAAGAAGAAGAGAGAGGTTAAAAAGAGAGAGGGGGGAGAGAAGAGAGAGGAGGGAGAGAAGAGAGAGGAGGGAGAGAAGAGAGGGGCGAGAGAAAAGAGAGGGGGGAGAGAAGAGTGGGGTGAAGAGAAGAGGAGTGAGAGAGATTAAAATGAGAGGGAGAGAGACGGGGTGGGGAAGAGAGAGCAGAGGGGGAGAGAAGAGAAGGAGAGATTAAAAAGAGAGGAGAGGGAGAGAACAGAGAGGGACGAGGGGGAGAGAAGAGAGATTAAAAAGAGAGGGGATAGAAGAGAGGGGGAGAGAGAAGAGGAAGAGAAGAGGGGGGAGAGAGAAGAGAGGAAGAGAAGCGGGGGAGAGAAGAGGGGATGAGAGAGGGGGAGAGAAGAGAGCAAGAGAGAGGGGGAGAGAAGCAGGGGAGAGAAGCAGGGGAGAGAGAGGGGAGAGAGTGGGATGAGGAGGAGAGCAGGGGGCCAGGGGGCTGTGATAGCACCATCTCTCTGCATTTGCAACACAAACGCATGAATGAGGGTGAGTGTTGCCGCGGCGATAGGTAGACACATGGTTTAGGGTGATGAATGGTGCTGGAGACTAAATGCAGGGAGAGCTACAGTACACACACATGCACACACACACACACACGCACACACACACACACACACAGAGCACACATACACATGCTTACATACACACACATATGCACAGACACACAGTACACAACGTGTAGTACACACACTCACACCAAAACGTATATATCGTCCAGAAACTGACCGCTGGCCCACCGGAGAGAAAATGGTCCTACAGTAAATCATAGTGGTGTGTGTTTGTGTGTGTGTGTGTGTGTGTGTGTGTGTGTGTGTGTTTACCTGCCTGTGTGAGTGTGCACACAGATACCTGCATTAGTCATCTGGATTATATTATTTTCTCTCCAGGTGGCCAATCTAGAAAGCTCATCTTCCATTAGCTAAAGTGAATTAGCTAACTTTAATCTGACTTGTTAGATAAATTAACTCTATCTAATGAGCCTAACTAACCTTAAAGGTCTTCCTCTCGCCTCTCTGTTTTCTCTACCTTCTGCCGTCCCCCCTCGTCTTCATCACTTTCTTACCCTTCATCACCTTCTTATTGCTTTCTCACTCTCTTTTTTTCTGTCTGGTCGACATCTGTTTCCCTGTCATTCCTCTTTTGGGTTTCTCTCCTTCCCTCTCCTTATCCATCTCTCCTCTCGTCCTTTCTCTCTCCCTCCCTCCCTCCATCCCTCCCTCCCACCCTCTCCTTATCCATCTCTCCTCTCATCCTTTCTCTCCTTCCCTTTCCTTATCCATCTCTCCTCTCGTCCTTTCTCTCTCCCTCCTTCCCTCTCTTTATCCATTTCTCCCCCCCTCCTTCCTCCCCCTCTCCCTCCCTCCCTTCCCCTCTCCCTCCTCCCCCTCTCCCTCCCCTCCCTCCTTCTCTCTCCTCCCCCCACCTCCTCTCCCATGCAGGGAGAGGGTTCCACCTTCCTCCAGCTGGGTTCTTCAGTAGAGCAACAGATTAACGGCATGTTTAAGGTAGGTCTTCTCCTCTGCTCATTCTGCTCTTAATCCCCTAATCTGCCATCGCTACAGGAAGTGAGCTCCGTATAGATGCATAGTATCATATGCTGTGAAGGATGGATTGGTTGATTAAATCGCAAATTAATTATGGGATTGGTTATCTTGACTGAATGGTTATTCAGTTGGTTAATTGGTTGTTTGATGGAAGACTTGTTCTGATTGGTTCATTGGTTGTGTGATTGAGTGGCTGTTCTGATTGCCTCCTTGCAGGTGATGGAGGAGTATAACTGGGACAGCTTCGTGGTGGTCACTAGCCTCTACCCCGGGTATGAAACCTACATCGACTACGTCAAGGCCTTCATAGACACTTCCTACTTCCTGTGGGAGCTGCAGGATGTCCTGACCTTTGACATGTCAGCCGACGGTCTAAATGACCTCCGAGCGAAGCGACTTCTCCAGCAGATAGATGCCCAGGTCAGCTGCACTCATATAGATACACCTGTCCATACCTGACCACACCTGTCCATACCTGACCACACCTGACCATTCCTGACCTCATCTGACCTCACTTGTCCACACCTGACCACACCTGACCTCACCTGACCACACCTGACCTCACCTGAC
The DNA here is from genome assembly GCA_036571765.1 of Plecoglossus altivelis. NCBI lineage: Eukaryota > Metazoa > Chordata > Actinopteri > Osmeriformes > Plecoglossidae > Plecoglossus > Plecoglossus altivelis. The sequence continues at coordinate 1,964,586 of BROE01000018.1, read as the reverse complement.
CTCACCTGACCTCACCTGACCTCACCATCCTCCAGGTGCTGCTGGTCTACTGCTCCTACGAGGAGGCCCAGTACATGTTCTCCATGGCAACAGACGTGGGCCTGGTCGGCCCCGGTTACATCTGGATCCTCCCCAGCATCGCCGTGGGCAACCCGGACATGCCCCCACCTGACAGGTTCCCCGTGGGAGTGATCAGCATCATCACCGACCGCTGGCGGATGAGTCTAAGGAAGAGGGTGAGGGACGGAGTGGCCATCGTGGTGAAGGGCGTGCAGAGCTTCCGGAAGCAAAGAGGATACGTCCCCGAGGGCCACAACGACTGTCACAGCCCCGTACGGCCTCCTGCCAATGACACGCTCTTCAGGTGAGCCGGGAAGGACGGGACTTGTGACGCGTTGTGTTCGTTCCTGTTTGATGGGATCGGTCTTAGCGTTTCCTCTCACGCGTTTCCAGTGTCTACATGATGCGTTTCCTGCGTGTGTGATGCGTTTCTTGTGTCTGCATGATGCATTTCCTATCTTTGCGTGATGCGTTTCCTGCGTCTGCGCGATGCGTTTCCTGCGTCTGCGCGATGCGTTTCCTGCGTCTGCGTGATGCGTTTCCTGTGTCTGCGTAATGCATTTCCTGCGTCTGCGTGATGCGTTTCCTGTGTCTGCGTGATGCGTTTCCTGCTTCCTGTAAAAGTCGGCCGTGTCTGCTGTGCTGTCCAACCGCCTGCTCTAGTGAAACTGGCTGGTTAGATAACCAAACTGGGATGCGAGAGGGGAAAATCGTCCGGGTTTGGAAAGTGGGAGGAGCACATCTCTGTTGGAGGTATGGAAGCAGCAGCAGAGAGGATGAAGGGGAGGATGAAGTAGCTTGGTTGCTATGCAGATACAGTGGAGATACTGGCTCTAACCTGCTGGCTCCAACCTGCTGGCTCAGACATGCTGGCAGAGCAAGGCAACAGTTGCTTTGTACTCATGTGGCCTCGGTTCTCCATCTGTTCCGTGGGGCGGGTGGGAACACTTCACCCTCCCATGTGTTGTAGCCGTACCCTAGACCTAGACATAGACCTCCACTGTCTCCCCCTCCCTCCCTACCTCCCTCCCTACCTCTCTCGCTCCCTCCCTCCCAACCTCTCTCGCTCCCTCCCTCCCAACCTCTCTCGCTCCCTCCCGCCCGACCTCTTTCGCTCCCTCCCTGCCTCTCTCACTCCCTCCTGCTCTGTCCATCCTGATAGTGCCCCTCTCAACAGTGCGGAATGACACAGAGAGGAAAAGAGATAGAGAGAGGGAAAGAAAGAGGAAAAGAGAGAGAGAGAGATGGAAAAGAGAGAGAGAAAGGGAAAGAAAGAGAAAGAGAGAGTGAGGGAAAGAAAGAGGAAAAGAGAGAGAGAGAGATGGAAAAGAGAGAAATAATGTGCCTTGTCGCTCCAGTCTGGCCCAATAGAGCAATCTGGCTCCATCTGTGCCTGAAAACATGGAGCAAATCCTATCTGGTCAGACAGCATTAGTAATCAGCCAGAGGCTGGGGCTGAGGCTGGGGCTGAGGCTGAGGCTGGGGCTGAGGCTGAGGCTGGGGCTGGGGCTGGGGCTGAGGCTGAGGCTGGGGCTGAGGCTGGGGCTGCTTGTGTTCAAGTGTTTGTGTGCTAGTGTTCATGTATGTGTGTGCATGTCTGTGTGTGTGCATGTGCGTAAGAGCATGTGTGAGTGTGCACGCTTCTGTGTTTGATTGTGTGTGTGTTTGAGAGTGTGTGTTAGTGCATGTGTGTGTGTGTGTGTGTGCTGTAGGGAGCTTGATCACAGAAGCACAACCGTTTCAATCAATCTGACACAGGTCAGTGGAACTAAAGCACCACTTTCCTCTCCAATCTTGTCAGAAGTCCCCCGCTCCTCCTCCTTCCCCCTCTCCCCTGCTCCTCCTCCCTCCCCCTCTCCCCCGCTCCTCCTCCCTCCCCTTCACCCCAGTCCTGCACCTCCCCAGAGAACACACAACATTGGACGGGGGAGGTGATGGGGGGAGGAGGTGGTGGAGGAGGAGGTTGTGGAGGAGAAGGAGGTGGAGGAGAAGGAGGTGGAGGAGGAAGAGGTGGAGGAGGAGGTGGTGGAGGAGGTGGAGGAGGTGGTGGAGGAGGAGGTGGAAGGTTGTGCTCTCTGGTTCTGACAGCAGATGTATTCTGTATCTTTGGTGTCCAACATGCAGACCGGAGCGAAATAGTTTGGGTCACTGCGGCAACCATTTGAACGATATCTGATATTGCTGTACCCCAGGATGTACTAGAGGTTACAGTCTCTCGCTTGATCGTCTTCTTTTAGTTTTTTATTCCCTCCTCTCTCTCTTTCTCTCAATTTCTCTGTTGTTTTTCCTCCCTCGTTCCAAATTCTTCTCTCTTTCTCTCCGTGATCAATAGATTCAAGATGATTTAATTAGGACTGAGCCTGCGGAATCTCGGTCAGTACACCTGGTAATGAGATTATCTCAGATTAGCACATTAATCCGAGGCTGGCTGGGGAGCTGTTCACACTGGCCAGTCTGTCTGTCTCACCTCTGCTGGACTGAGGGAGAGAGAGGGTGAGGGTGAGGGTGAGGGGAGGCAGGTGGGGTGACAAGGAAAGAGAGGTGAGGGGAAAGAAAGTGAGGAGGAGGAAAGGTGAGGGAGGGGAGAGGATGGGAGGGGACAGGAGGAGAGAGGAGAGGAGAGGAGGGGAGGGGAGGGGAGAGGATGGGAGGGGAGGGTAGAGGAGGACACAGGAGGGGAGAGGAGGGGACAGGAGAGGAGGGGAAAGGAGGGGAGAGCAGGAGAGAGGAAAGGAGGGGATGGGACAGAAGAGGAGAGGAGGAGACAGGAGGAGACAGGAGCAGAGAGAAGGGGAGAGGAGAGGAAGTAAAACAGGGCATGACTCACTGTGACTCATAGATGGTGTTTTATTTTTCGCTGGTCCTTTTATTTTTGAAGGAGGCAATGTATCAGTGTAGGTGTGTGTGTGCTAGTGTGTGTACCTGCATCCGTCAATGTGCTTGTTTTAAACTATCAGCCTTGATTCTGTTTTGTGTTGTTTATCTTCCAGACGTGTGTGTGTGTGTGTGTGTCTGCGGGTGTGTGTGTGTGTGTGTGTGTGTGTGTGTGTGTCTGCGGGTGTGAGTTGGTCGGGAAAGAATGTTTACTTGTGTATCTGTCGTATATACATGACTGATTCATGTATTTCTGTCTCCCTTCTTATCTATCTGTCTGCCTGCCTGCCTGTCTATCTCTCTCTCTTTCTGTCTGGTCCTCTTTTTTTCCTCTCTCTATATCACTCTGTCTCTCCCTCTGTTTGTCTCTCTCTCTGTCTCCCTTTCGCTCTATCTCTCTCCCTCGGTCTCTCTATGTCTCTTTCTCCCTCTCTCCATGTCTCTCTCTCTCTCTGTGTCTCTGTCTCCCTCTCCCTCTCTCCCTCTGTCTCTTTCTCTTTGTGTGTCTCTCTCTCTCTGTCTCCCTTTCACTCTATCACTCTCTTTCTCTCCCTCAGTCTCTCTGTCTGTCTGTCTGTTTGTCTGTCTGTCTCACTCTCTCTCTCCTTCTTTCCCTCAGTCTCTCTCTCTCTGTGTCTCTGTCTCTCCCTCTCTCTCTCTGTCTCTCTCTCTCCCTCTCCCTCTCTCTCTCCTTCTTTCCCTCAGTCTCTCTCTCTGTCTCTCTATCTCCGTCTCTCTGTCTCTCTCTCTGTCTCTCTGTCTCTCTCGCTGTTTGTTTCTCTGTGTAACTCTCTCCTCTCTCTACAGACACATGTTGAATGTGACATGGGAACACAACGACTTCTCCTTCAACAGTGATGGTTACCTGGTCAACCCAGCCATGGTGATCATCACCCTGGACCGAGAGAGGCAGTGGGACAAGGTAGGCAGTGCCACACCTCACACCCCTCACCTCACACACCTCACCCCAAACACTCCTCACCTCACACACACCTCACCCCAAACACACCTCACACCACACACCTCACATACACCTCACACACAAACCACACACACACACACCTCAAATACACTTCACACACACACACACACACACACACACAGACACAGACACATGCATGAGCAGACACACACACACACACACAAACTCTCTCAGACACACAAAGATCTTCACACACAACTTTCATCTTTTGCTCTACATGGCTGTATTGGTGATCGGGCTGATACCAAGATATAGAGCTGACACCAGACTATGTTGCGGCTTGTGAAGGATATTCTAAGGGTAGAAAAAAAACGACGTGATTTTGCTGATGTGTGAAAGTCATGCTGGCATGATGTCAAAGCCTTCCTGAGGTTGACTGAAGGTCTGTGTGTTTTCAGCATGCTTGTTCACATGTCCATATTCACAACACACAGTCATCGCTCCTGCCTCTTCCTGTATCTCACTAATGACCATATGTGGAGGCTTTTTCAGCAGTGATCTGTTAGTTTCAGATAAACTGGCGAGTTTTTGAAGGAAGTCATTAGAATAATACGCTGATGGGTTGCCAGGTTTGTTATATCCCCCTACCAGGGAGAGAATGTGAGCTCCAGAGGACTTCATACTCAGAAGCAGACTCTCACAGACATGGCTGATTGGATTAGAAAAAGAGTTTTTTACAAGCCTGGCAACCCCGGGTCCATCCTTTCTCCTGTCACCTTCCGTGAATCAACATACGCCTGCCCTTCCTCTCCTTCTCCTCCTTTTCTCCTTTTCCTCCTTACTCTCCTCCTTTTCCTCCTTACTCTCCTCCTTCTCCTCCTTACTCTCCTCCTTCTCCTCCTTACTCTCCTCCTTCTCCTCCTTACTCTCCTCCTTACTCTCCTCCTTCTCCTCCTTTTCCTCCTTACTCTCCTCCTTCTCCTCCTTACTCTCCTCCTTACTCTCCTCCTTCTCCTCCTTTTCCTCCTTACTCTCCTCCTTACTCTCCTCCTTCTCCTCCTTTTCCTCCTTACTCTCCTCCTTCTCCTCCTTACTCTCCTCCTTCTCCTCCTTTTTCTCCTTCCTCTCCCCCTTCTCCTTCCTCTTTTTCCTCTCCTCTATAACCTTCCTCTCCTTATTCTCCTTCCGCTCCTCTCTCTCCTCCCTCTCCTCTATATTATCCCTCTCCTCCTTCCTCTCCCTCCTCCTGCTCCTCCTTCACCTCCCTCTCCTCCTCCTCACTCTGGTTTTTCAGCCACCGTCTCTGAGCCATGGCAGAGAGACGTCCTGGCCTTATCTGCACAGAGGACGAAGAGTGTCACACTCGCGTACACACGCGCACACATGTACACACACACACACACACAGCCCTGTTGTCATGTCGTTAATTATGATCTTCGGCGCTGAGCTCTGCTTACAGAGCCATCTCACATTCAGAGGTGTCAGACACTATTTCACTGTTTCTTTCTCTCTCCATCATTCTTTCTCTTTCTGTCTGTGTGTGTATCTCTCTGTCTCTCTCTCTCCTTTCTCTCTCCATCATTCTTTGTCTTGTCTCCTTTCTCTACCTCTTTGTTTGTCCCTGACACTTTCTCTATTTTTTTCTCTTTTTATCTCTACCTTTCTCTCGAACCATTTCCTCTTTCTCTCTCTTTCTGTCTTTCTCTCTCTCTAACCCCCCTCTCCTCTCGCTCTCTCTCTCTATCTCTCTCTATCTCTCTCTCTAACCCCTCGCTCCCTCTCTTCTCCTCCTCCCCTCTCTCTCTTTGTCTCTACCCCCCTCCCAATATCCTCCTCCCTCCCTCGCTCTCTCTCTCTCTCTGTCTTTTTTATGTAACAAAGACAAACTGACAGTTTGCTCCCTTGACATAAACTAAGGTGCTTCAATCTCTGAAGTCTGTAGGGTGGTTCAAATGGTGTGAGAGTTTGTGTGTGCGTGTGTGTGAGAGAGAGAGTGTGTGTGTGTGTGTGAGAGAGTGTGTGTGTGTGTGTGTTTACAGTGTTCTGACTCTGGCTTCCTCGAATCACTCTGGATCTCTGATTGCTTCCGTCACTCTGACTACAGCTTACAGACATTCATCTCATTGTGGTCAAACAACTCAGGAATAACCTGTCTCACATACACATGCACACACACACACACACACACACACACATACACTTATGCACACGCACACACACACACACACACACTACACGCAGGCTTGCACACACACACACTCACTCACACACACAAACACACTCACACACTACCTGCAGACATGCACACACACACTCTGGAGCACACACATTCACACATGAAAAGACATGTAGAGATACGCACACAACCATAATACACACACAGGCAGCCATGTAGACACACACTCACAATGTGCACGCATACAAACACACACACACACACACACACACACACACTGTGAGCCATGTTAACTTCCTTGCCACAGACTGGACTGGTGTCTGACAGCTTTTCTCTCTGGCTACTCTGGGTAAATTTATTAGCTGTTTAAATCACTTCTGTGCTCTTTTCAAATGTAGCTGGTCTGACACACGATGGCCACATTCAGATCCTCCTGATACTATCACTCTCCTCTCCCCTCTCCCCTCTCCCCTCTCCCCTCTTCCCTCTCTTCTCTTCCCTCTCCTCTCTCGTCTCTCCTCTCCCCTCTCCTCTCCCCTCTCCCCTCTCTCGTCTCTCATCTCTCCTCTCCTGTCTCCCCTCTCTCCTCTCCACTCCTCTCCTCTCTTCCTTCTCTCCTCTCCTCTCTTCTCTCCCCTCTCCCCTCTCTCCCTCTTTTGTCTCAGCTGAATCTAAAACATCAGGATAACTGGAGGGATGGATACAAGATACAGGAGGAGGAGAAAGAGTTAGAAGAATGAGAGAGAGAGAGAGAGAGAGAGAGAGAGAGAGAGAGGAAAGCAATGGCGAGAGACAGGCTTAGAGAGAGAGAGGAGAGCAACAGAGAGGGACAGAGAGATGAGAGCAATAGAGAGAGACTGGCAGAGAAAGGAGAGATGAGAGCAATAGAGAGAGACTGGCAGAGAAAGGAGAGATGAGAGCAATAGAGAGAGACTGGCAGAGAAAGGAGAGAGGAGAGCAATAGAGAGAGAGACAGGTTGACAGAGAGAGTTAATGACTGGAGGCAGCTCTGCAGTCTGGGTTGATATACAAGTATGGGGGTTTCTGCCTCTACATCCTCAGACTTCCTCAAATTACATTCTCACTCCAACAAACTTTATACCCTAACGGAGGTAAACTCTATTCCGGTCGAAATGTTTCTTCAAAACCCTCCAAGTGATAAACGTCCTTGAAGTGTTAAAGTCACGCACACACACACATACACACACACACACACGCACACACACACACACACACACACACACACACATGCTCGCGCACACACACATACACACACATGCTCGCGCACACACACACACACGCACACACATTCCTCTCAGAAAGTCAGAAATAGGTCTCTAAAGTTTGTTTAATCTTTGATTAAAAACGAAACTCACAATGTCAATTCTTTCCCAGTTGAAATAACTTTGCGTAGAACAGGATGATAAGGAGGCAATCTGTGTGTGGTAAAAACACAGTTTACCAGTCTAATGATGTTTATCACTTGCTGTTGTATGAGCTCTCTCTCTCTCTCTCTCTCTCTCTCTGTTGCGATTTCCTTCTAACTGTCAATCATCAGACGAGGCATTAGGCAATTAGTGGTCTAATAGAATATGTGTGTATGTGTGTGCGCGCGAGCATGTGTGTGTACGTGTGTGCATGTGTGTGTATGTGTGCGCGCACGAGCATGTGTGTGTATGTGTGTGTGCGCGAGCATGTGTGTGTATGTGTGTGCGCGCGAGCATGTGTGTGTATGTGTGTGCGCGCGAGCATGTGTGTGTATGTGTGTGTGCGCGCGTGCATGTGCATGCATGTGTGTGTATGTATGTGCGCGTGCGTGCGTACGTGCATGTGTGTGTGCGTGTGCATATGTGTGTATGTGTGTGCGCTCATGTATGTGTGTGCATGTATGTGTGCGCGCGCGTGCGTGTTCATCACAGCCTCCATAGAGAAGCGAGCGGCTTAATTCCGTCCTGGCGGCGTGCTCGCTAACGAGAGCTTCGCGCTGTAGAGCGGAGATGAGCCGCGGCCCAGCACGGTTTGATGGGATTTGTAGTTCTTATCCCTTCGACAAGACTCATAAACTGACAGAGAGGAGAAACCTGAGGATTAATCAATAAGATGGAACACTGCCTGGAATAACTAAACATACAAGGAGGGAGGGAGGGAGGGAGGGAGGGAGGGAGAGATGGGAGGGAGGGAGGGAGCAAGAGAAGATATTTTAATCTTGCTGTTGGTCTTTTCCTCCTTAGTGCAGCAGATGGAAGGGTAATGAGTGAGAATAGCAGGATAGTTCCTGTTGTTGTGTTGCATTAGCAGTCAGATTGGGAGCTGTCGTGTTTGGCAAGAATGTCTGAAACAAGACTAAACACCCCTGGATCTCCTGCTCCTTTCTCTCTCTACACACTGTGGACATGCTGATATAGACAGGCATCCTTCTTTCTGTTGGGTTCTCTCTGTGTGTCTGTCTCTCTTTTACTCTCTCTCTCTTTAGTCTCTCACTCTGTCTTTTGGTCTCTCTCTTTCTCTCTCTCTCTTTAGTCTCCCTCTCTGCTTCTCTCTTTCTCTCTGCTCTCTTTAGTGTCTCTATAACTTCTCTCTCTCTCTCTGCTCTCTTTCGCTTCTCTCCCTCTCTGCTCTCTTTCGCTTCTCTCTGTCTCTCTCTCTCTTTGCTTTCTCTCTCTCTCTCTGCTCTCTTTCGCTTCTCTTTCTCTCCCTCTCTCTCTCTCTCTCTCTCTCTCTCTCTCTCTCTCTCTCT
>BROE01000018.1:1947082-1949247 GCA_036571765.1 Plecoglossus altivelis | reverse complement strand
TGTGTGTGTGTGTGGAGGGTAGATATGTGTGTGTGTGTGTGTGTGTGTGGAGGGTAGATGTTTTTGTGGAGGGTAGCTGTGTGTGTGTATGTGGATGTGTGTGTGTGTATGGAGGGTAGATGTGTGTGTGTGTGTGTGTGTGGTGGAGGTCAGATGTGTGTGTGTGGTGTGTGTGTGTTGGAGGGTAGATATGTGTGTGTGTGTGTGTTGTGTGTGTGGAGGGTAGTTGTGTGTGTGTGTGGAGGTCAGTGTGGTGTTTGTGGTGGATGTGTGTGTGTGTGTGGAGGGTAGATACTGTGTGGTTGTGTGGGGGGGGGGTAGATATGTGTGTGTGTGTGTGTGTGTGGAGGTCAGATGTGTGTGGATGTGTGTGTGTGTGGAGGGTAGATATGTGTGTGTGTGTGTGTGTGTGTTTCTGCTGGTGTCATTGTCATGTCCTCCACCTGCAGTCTCCAGCAGCCTCTCAGACGCCTCACTGAGGGGTGGCGTTGGCACGTGCTGATGATGTCATCCGCCTGCGGTCCGTCTAACGAGGGTAGGATGGTAACAGTCAGATCTGATTAAAGCTGGGAGTGTGTGCGTCTGTGTGTGTGTGTGTGTGTATGTGTTGGTGGCTGTGTGTGTGTGTGTGTGTGTGTGTGTGTGCAAGAGACGGGGTAGCTGTGTGTCTCTGTTGGTGGCTGTGTGTGTGTGTGTGTGTGTGTGTGTGTGTGTGTGTGCACAGCAGAAGAGACAACCCCTCAAGCGGTCCAGCCGGCCAGGACAATACACACGGCTAGGACACACATCTGTGGTCCAATTAACTCTGCTGCCAAGGTGAGCCGTTCAAGGGCTTCCTGCGAGCAACGCAGAGCGACGCAGAGCGCCTCTGGATCGTCATGGAGATGAAAGAACAGGCGACACGCACAGGCGTCTGCGTGGGGCCTTGGCACAGCTGTTAGAGAGAACAAAGGAGGGGGAGTACCTGCACACCTGGAATAGAGAGTCACACACACACACACAGACACACACACAGACACACAGACACACACACACACACAGACACACACACACACAGAGACACACACAGACACACACAGACACACAGACACACACACACACAGACACACACACAGACACACACACACACACACACACAGACACACACAGACACACACACAGACACACAGACACACGCACGCACAAACACAATAAGTAAATGCTAAACACATTTATTCACATAGCCAAACATGTTCCTCAATTCTATTCCAGTGGCATCCTGGTTAACCTCGTAGCAGTACTATCCCAGTAGACACACACACGTACACACACACATACACACACACATCTATACACACACACACTCCTCCACTACCCTGCTCTCTGGTGCTGCTTTGTACCACACACACAGACAGATACACACACAGACACACACACACACACAGACACACACACAGACACACACACACAAACAGCCGTCCCAATTTCTCTACTCCATTTTCTCTGCCTGGTGCCTCTTATTTCTTTGCCCCTGAGTGTGTGTGTGTGTGTGTGTGTGTGTGTGTGTGGGTGGGTGGGTGATGTGCACGCATGTGTGAGTGAGTGTGTATGCATGCATGTGTGTGTGTGGGATGTGTGTGTGTGTGGGGGGGGGGATGTGTCTGTGTGTATGTGTATGTATGTGTGTGTGTGGGATGTGTGTGTGTGTGTGGGTACAGCCCATTAGACTGGAGGTCTGGAGGAGGTTAGGGGTGAGGTGTCATTAGTGCTCTCTGCATTCTGCCACGGCTCACTACCACTACACACACTCACACACTCACTCACACACACACACACACAAACACACTCACACATTAACTCAAAAAATAAAGCACTCGCGCACACACACACACACATACTCAAACACACACACACACAAATGCTCAAACACACACACACACACACGCACACATTAACTCAAAAAACAAAGCACTCGCACACACGCACACATGCTCAAACACACACACACACACACACACACACACATGCTCAAACACATACACACACATGCTCAAACACACACACACACACATGCTCAAACACATACACACACATGCTCAAACACACACAAGACATTAGACAAACACAATGTCCTCCTCTTGCTTCAATGCCACAGTGTTCCACCTGGATCTTTAAAGCACCTTCTT
>BROE01000018.1:1929582-1942082 GCA_036571765.1 Plecoglossus altivelis | reverse complement strand
TTAGTTGCACCGTTTTTTCGGATATTGAAAATATTAAGGGGATTGTTGTTTTTTATTTTTATTTTTTTTTTGGGACGGTTTTTTTTTGATAGAAAATTACATAAGGGGTTAGTAGTGACGTTTTTGGCTAAAAACACGTAAGGGGGTGTGTTGATGATTTTGGGCTGAAAAGACGTATAAGGGTTAAGTATGACGTTTTTGGATGAATAAGTACATAAAAGCGGGTTAGGTGGTTTTTGACGTTTTTGGCTAAAAACACGTAAGGGGGGCCGGGGTCGGCTAGGGGGTAGGGCTGGATCGTGACGGGTCGCGGGGGCGGAAGGTGGCCGTGATCGTAAAGGTGACAACGGGAGGTGCGAGGCCCCGTTATGTGGCAGCGAAGGTCGGGGGCTAGTTGATTAAGGAGAAGGACTGGGGGGGGGGGGGTAGTTGTGAACCCTGGATGTCAGGCAACGTTGATACATCTGTACGCGATGGTTTCGAACCACCTCTGCTACACTTGCTTGTTCATCTCCTTCCTGATAAACAGCAGCAGTGTGGATCCTAATGAGAACCTTCAGGCATGCTGCAAGGTCACGTCAGATTATAAAGCGTCCTTCAGTGTAAACACAGCCTCAACTTATCCCTCTGCCCTGCTATTTGAGAAGGAGGCAGGCAAAAAGCCATTTCAAGTATGAATTAATGAGCCTAAACAAAACGAATAGGTGCTCTGTGACAAACGGAGAGGAACATGACTGGAGAGGAGAGGAACGGAACAGGTAAAAAGGAAAGAACGGACAGACAGAGGAGGGAAAAAAACAAGATGAACGTCCTTGTAAGTCATCGCCACTATCAGATGAATGGATCACTGTCCAGCATTACTGCTTCGCTCGGATGAAGATCCCGCGGTTAGCTTCGTCAGCTCCTGCTAGCGTGACGTGCTAGCTCAGCAGCAGGGAGCCCATTGTGCTCCATGGACCATCTGCTGCTGTCATGCTAGCTACGCTAACAGCTAGCGGCTGAAGCAATAGATGCGGCTGAATGATGCATCCAGCAGGAATAGAGAGAGAGAGCGGGGGAGAGAGAGCGGGAGAGAGACGGCGAGAGAGAGTGGGAGGGAGGGAGCGAGAGAGAGTGGAAAGGAGGGAGAGAGTGGAGGACAGTGGGAGAGTGAGAGTGGGACACAGAGTGGGAGAGAGAGAGTGGGAGGGAGAGTGGGAGGGAGAGAGTGGGACACAGAGTGGGAGAGAGAGTGGGAGGGAGAGTGGGAGGGAGAGAGTGGGAGACAGAGTGGGAGAGTGAGAGTGGGAGGGAGAGTGGGAGGGAGAGAGTGGGACACAGAGTGGGAGAGAGAGAGTGGGAGGGAGAGTGGGAGGGAGAGAGTGGGTGACACAGAGTGGGAGGGAGAGAGCGAGAGAGAGAGAGAGAGGTTTGACTTAAGAGACAGAATGAAAGATACAGAGCGAGAGAGAGAGTAAATACATAAAAGCATATATAAATACATTAACATACATCCCATCATTTTTGCTACTGAATACTTCCTTCCTGTGCCCTCATCAACGATTGAAAACGAGAACAAGGATTACAAATTTAGAATGAATATGTACAAAATATGTACAGAGATAAACACATACAGAACACACACACATGCACACGCACACACACACATGCACACGCACACACACACGCACACACTGTGACGTGCATGTGTCCGTTACCAGTATGATAGTGTACAGTAAATATGTCTAACCTGCCAGGGATTATACAGCAGACCTTCGTGTGGGTGTGTGATCTCTGTTGATGTTTTGCATGTCTCTGGGGGGTTTCTAATCCACTGCAACAGCATTCATCCCTTCAAGGGTCAAGCGGGTTAGCAGCTGCAGCAGTTGGTCACGCACGCGAGCGCACACGCACACGCACGCGAGCGCACACACACACACACGCACACACACACACGCACACACACACACACACGCACACACACACACGCACACACATGCACACGCACACGCACACAAACGCCCACACACACACATGTACACACACACACACTGCACACACACACACTGCACACACACACGCACACACACACGCACGCACACACACACACACACACTGTACAGTGTGCGAACATGGCTGACCTAGACATAGACTGATCTAGGTGGTAGAACCTCAAAAGGGTTGCAGGTTCAAATCCCCCCCCCCCCCCCCTCTCCGGTACGTCAAGTTGGATTAAAGCCTTTGCAAAGTGAACACATAACATTACATGCATCCGTGGATTTACAGCTGTGATTTATCACCTAGAGTGTGTGCACATCCCTCTTCTCTTCTCATGTTGTTAGTGAAAGGTTTATCCATCTGGGTTAGGGGTGGCAGGGATGTCTCCAGGGATGTATCCAGGGATGTCTCCAGGGATGTGTCCAGGGATGTGTCCAGGGATGTCTCTAGGGATGTCTCTAGGGATGTGTCCAGGGATGTGTCCAGGGATGTCTCTAGGGATGTCTCTAGGGATGTCTCCAGGGATGTGTCCAGGGATGTGTCCAGGGATGTCTCTAGGGACGTATCCAGGGATGTGTCCAGGGATGTGTCCAGGGACGACTCCAGACATCTTCCTGCTTGTCTTCACCTCCTTACTCCTCATCCTCGTCTTTTGTCTTCTATCTTCTCTCCTGTTTTCCTTCTCCTCCTCCTTCCTCTCTGTTGCTTCAAATTGCTCCTCCTCCTTCTCCTCTTCCTCCTCTTCCTCCTCCTGCTCCTCCTCTTCCTCCTGTTATTCCTCGTCCTCCCCTCCCCCCTCATTCTCCTCTTCATTGTCCGCCTCTTCATCTGCCTCCTCCTCCTCCTCCTCCTCCTCCTCCTCCTCCAGGTGTTCTACAAGCGAGCGGACATGGCCATTGGCTCGTTGACCATAAACGAGGAGCGCTCAGAGATCATCGACTTCTCCGTGCCCTTTGTGGAGACGGGGATCAGCGTGATGGTTGCCCGGAGCAACGGGACGGTCTCTCCCTCCGCCTTCCTCGGTAATATGGAGTCAAATCAAACTTTATTTGTACGGCCCTTTTTTTTTACAAGCAAAGCCAGAAAGGGTTGGACTGAATCCCGCAGAGCATCCTGTGGTAAAAGCTGACATGACGTAAATTCTGACCTGAACTTTAGAGGAGGAATATCTGCTGTCAGATAGAGCTGCCGTGAAAAAAAGACAAACATTTGAGCTGTCAGAGATTGACGTAGAGCTTGTGAAAAAGGGTTTTTGCAGCCCTGTAAATATTTATCTTCTCCTCTCTTTTTATCTCATCTCATCTCTTCCTTTCTTTTGTCTCTCCTCTTCTCTTCTATCCTCTCCTCCACTCTCATCTCCTCTCTCCTTTCCTCTCCTCTCCTCTCTCATCTCCTCCTCTCTCCACTCTCCTTTCCTCCCCTCTCTCCTGTCCTCCCCTCTCCTCTCTCCTCCCCTCCCCTTGCCTCTCCTCTCTCCTCTCCTTCTCTCTCTCCTCTCCTCTCCTCTCCCCTCTCCTCTCCTCCCCTTGCCTCTCTCCCCTCTCCCCTCTCCTCTCCTCTCCTCAGAGCCGTACAGTCCTGCAGTGTGGGTGATGATGTTTGTCATGTGTTTGACAGTAGTGGCCATCACAGTGTTTGTGTTTGAGTACTGCAGTCCAGTAGGCTACAATCGTAGTCTGGTCAGCGCCAAGGGTCAGTATGCACACCATCTTTTTATCTCTGTATCCATATTTTTCTCCCCCATCTAATTAAACATGAATTTATCCGAACATGACGCTTTAACCTTCCATGCCCTCTTAATGACTCGCTCCTCTTGACCCCTTCCTCCTCCCCTTCCTTACCCTCCCCTCCTCCCTATCACCCTCCCTTCCTGCCTCCCTTTCTCCCTCCCTCCCCTTCCTTCCCCTCCCCTCCCCTCCTCCCTATCCCCCTCCCTTCCTGCCTCCCTTTCTCCCTCCTTCCCTCCCCTTCCTTCCCCTCCCCTCCTCCCTATCACCCTCCCTTTCTCCCTCCCCTTCTCCCTCTCACTCCCCCCCAGACCCTGGAGGCCCCACCTTCACCATTGGCAAGTCAGTGTGGCTGCTGTGGGGCATCGTGTTCAACAACTCTGTGCCCATTGAGAACCCCAAGGGTACCACCAGTAAGATCATGGTACTGGTCTGGGCCTTCTTCGCTGTCATCTTCCTGGCCTCCTACACAGCCAACCTTGCTGCCTTCATGATCCAGGAACAGTACATTGATACGGTGTCAGGACTGTCTGACAAGAAGGTGAGAGGCTGGATGAGGGAGGGAGGGAAGGAAGGAGGGAGGGAGGGAGGGACGAAAGGAGGAAGGGAGGAAGGAAGGAAGGAAGGGAGGCAGGGAGGGAGGGAGAGTTGAGTGAGGAATTGAGAATTGAGTTACTCATTCTGTTCCTGTTTTTAGAAAATGACCGAATGAACGTAACGTTCCAAGAATGCAACTGCGATGAAAAGCATTCCAGTGTTTTCCTGTGACGTCCTAAACATCACCTCTGGATGACGTCTCATTCAGAAACCTGCGTTACTGTTTGATGATGAGCTCAGTCAAAACACAGAGTGGTCCATTCTGATGAGCAAACACTCACAGCGCTTCTGGCCTCCCAGACAGAATATCAATAACCCAGAGGCACAGCCGCAAAGTCACACACACACACACACACTCAGAGACACGCACGCAGACCAACACACACACACACACACACTCAGAGACACGCATGCAGACCAACACACACACACACACACTCTCAGAGACACACACGCAGACCAACACACACACACACACTCAGAGACACACACACAAACCAACACACACACACACTCAGAGACACACACGCAGACCAACACACACACACACACACTCAGAGACACACACGCAGACCAACACGCACACACTCAAACACAGCGTCACAAAACACACATGGCTAAGGAGTGATACCACTGCAGTAGCGTTAAACCGTACAGAAATTGAATTAGATACTTGACGTCTTGAATTGAAGATGTCTGTGAAACGCCATTGGAAGACAGAAACGCGAGAGGGTTTGTGAGCTTGGGACTCTACACACACACACACACAGACACAGACACACAGACACACACACAGACACACACACACACACAGAGACACACACACACACACTCACACACACACACACACACACACACACACACACAGAGACACACAGACACACACATACACACACACACACTCTCACACACACACACACAGAGACACACAGAGACACACACACACACACACTCACACACATACACACACACACACACAGAGACACACACACACAGACACACACACACACACACTCACACACATACACACTCTCTCACACACACACAGACACACAGAGACACACTCACACACACACACACACAGACACACGCACACACACAGACACACACACAGCCCGTGTTGACTCATGCATACACGCCTCTCTTAAGGAGAAGCTGGGAGCTGAGTATTGACAAGGAAATCCTTGTCAAAGTGTCTGAGCAGGAGGACGTTTCCATGTGTCTTTGCTGGGAGGCTTGGAGGGATTAGAGAGGAGATGCCAACCTCTCTCTCTCTCGCTCGCTCGCTCGCCGTTCTGCACGCATCACACACGCCTCATACACCCGCTCACTCGCACACACACGTTCACACATGCTCAGCCATCAGCTCCACTTTGCAAGGAGAAAGGGATTGTGCGGGGGGGGGGGAGAGAATTAGAAACGGAGAGAGATAAAAAGTGAATGTTTCAGTGTGTGTGTGTGGGGGGGGGGGGTGTGAGAAGGGCAGAGATGGGCAGTATCAATGATGTGTTTGATAATTAGTCCGCAGATTATAACCTGAGTCGAATGATTGTGTTGGCTCACAAAACGTCAAACCCAGAGCAGGGAGATGAGGAGAGCGAAGCGAAGATGGGCAGAGGAGAGCCGAGGGACAGCCTATCTGTCCGAGACGAACGCTGAGAGCGTGAGAATTGAAGGTGAAGTGTGCGAGCTCTCCGAGAGCGACCTTCTCTGAGTATTCCTGGGACGAGGACGGCGTGAGAAGGAGAATAACCAAACAGGCCGAGAGGACAGCTTCCTCTCCCACCTCATCTCACGATCATCAGGGACTTATTAGAAAGATTTGGTTTCAGCTGATCCTTTCATCCCAAATCAGTTTTAAGTTGTGATGTGATGTACAGGGCGGAATTTGGGACCTGCTACCTCTTAATATGCGAGCAAACGTTTAGCCACACCCACCGCCGTGGTTCCTCACCTTTTCTGAAAGGGGGCGGAGCTTCCTGCCTGGGTTCCATAGGTACCGTGGCGAACTTCAAAGGCAGTAGTGATGCTCTGCTGTGCGTTTGAGTTCCAGTGTGTCACGTACGTTCACGACCTCAGCATCAGCCTCAGCCTCAGCCTCAACCTTAGCATCAACCTCAACCTCAGCCTCAGCCTCAGCATCAGCCTCAGCATCAGCCTCAGCATCAGCCTCAGCCTCAACCTCAGCCTCAACCTCAACCTCAGCATCAGCCTAAGCCTCAGCATCAGCCTCAGCCTCAGCCTCACCCTCAGCCTCACCCTCAGCCTCACCCTCAGCCTCAGCATCAGCCTCAACCTCAACCTCAGCCTCAGCCTCACCCTCAACCTCAGCATCAGCCTCAACCTCAGCCTCAACCTCAGCATCAGCCTCACCCTCAGCCTCAACTTCAGCCTCAACCTTAGCATCAACCTCAACCTTAGCCTCAACCTCAGCCTCAACCTCAGCCTCAACCTTAGCCTCAGCATCAGCATCAGCCTCAACCTCAACCTCAGCCTCAGCCTCAGCATCAGCATCAGCCTCAGCTTCACCCTCAGCCTCAGCATCAGCCTCAGCCTCAGCCTCCTGGAACATACACAGTCCGTTCGCACGCCCAAGGTTGAAGTCCGTCACGTCTGTACGCAGGACTGGAGACAGGCTGTAATGAACGAAAAGTGCAACGTGTTTCTCAGTAGTGGACACTATGTGGGTGATTAAACCCTGTGCAGAGTGTGATTGGAGAGAAGGTCCGTGTAGAATCAAGGAGAAATGACAAGTTCATTTTAACGACAGACATGGGGAACATTAAGTCATTTTCCAATTCTCTAGAA
Organism: Plecoglossus altivelis; assembly: GCA_036571765.1. Taxonomy (NCBI): domain Eukaryota; kingdom Metazoa; phylum Chordata; class Actinopteri; order Osmeriformes; family Plecoglossidae; genus Plecoglossus; species Plecoglossus altivelis. The sequence goes on along the minus strand of BROE01000018.1, from coordinate 1,934,973 downwards.
ACCAGAGCCCGGCCGCTGAGCTAATTTTCATTTACTGTGCCCTCTAATCATAGAATTAGACGTGGAAATGAACAAAGTGAGAGAGGGAGAATAGGAGGAAATAAGGAGGAGGAGGAGGAGGAGGAGGAGGAGGAGAGAGCTAACCTTAACTGACCGGCTAATTGACTGAGCATGGCTGGAGGATATGAGTTGAAATGACAGAAAGGGCTCTTCTGGTACGTCAAGGTGATCCATTCATGTCAGTGACTACAGTGCAGACAAGTGCAGATAGGTACACATCATTCTAAGGTGGTCGAGATAAAGAGAGGTGGAGGAGATAGAGATGGAGAGAGGTAGAGATAGAGGTAGAGAGAGGTAGAGATAGAGATGGAGAGAGGTAGAGATAGAGGTAGAGAGAGGTAGAGATAGAGGTAGAGAGAGGTAGAGGTAGAGGTAGAGATAGAGGTGGAGAGAGGTAGAGATAGAGGTAGAGAGAGAGACAGGCGTGAGATAAGCAAACGGGAAGAGATCAGAAGGGAGAGGAGATGATGAGCTCATCTGTCAACGTACAGTCAGCTGTCATATGTTGATCTGATCTTCTGTCTAGACTCCAGCTCACTGTAGCTGGTCTGAGTGACTGTGACTCTGAGTGAATGCTGTCTAGACTCCAGCTCCCAGCAGCTGGTCTGAATGAATGTGACTCTAACCCTTGTTACTCTTTCTCCCCTGGTCCCTTACAGTTCCAGAAGCCCCAAGAGCAGTATCCCCCCTTCCGTTTTGGGACAGTCCCTAACGGAAGCACGGAGAGGAATATCAGGAGCAACTACCCCGAGATGCACTCTCACATGGTCAAGTACAACCAGAAGGGGGTGGAGGACGCCCTCAACAGCCTCAAGACCGGGTAGGGATGTAGTTTGGGGAGGGATCTAGTTTGGGGAGGGATCTAGTCTGGGGAGGGATCTAGTCTGGGGAGGGATCTAGTCTGGGTAGGAATCTAGTCTGGGTAGGGATCTAGTCTGGGGAGGGATCTAGTCTGGTAGGGATCTAGTCTGGGTAGGAATCTAGTTTGGTTAGGGATCTACTGTAGTCTGGTAAGGATGTAGTCTGGTATAGGTCTAGTACTGTCTAATACTGGTCCTTTTAATATGTTTAGCAACAGACAATCTGACAGAATATCATCACCCAAACAACCATGAAAAACACAGAGCACACAGTGAACATTTGTAACGCAATGACTGTGGTAATTAGCCTCTCCGAGCAGAACGAAATCTTCATTTCCTTCATCAATCAATGGTGAAAACGTTTAGAAATTTGTAATGAGATAGCTATTTTAATTGATTACTTTGTAATACCATTATCAGATTATAATGAGGTAGCTAATGAACTAGATTGTGTTCTATGTTATTTTTCCAGTGGATAATCCTCAATACTGTCCTAATTCCCACGATGCAGAGAAAGCTAGTAGGGAGACAGCTTGAGAAAGAAGGTAGGATGAAGGTCAAGAGGTCAGGAAGGGAGGAAGGAAGGGAGGGAGGGAGGGAGGGAGGGAGGAAGGGTGTAAGGAAGGAAGGAAGGAAGGAAGGAAGGAAGGAAGGAAGGAAGGAAGGGAGGAAGGAAGGAAGGAAGGTTGGACTGAAGGAAGGACGAATTGAAGGAAAGAAGTGGAGAGGAGAGGAGGGAAAGAAGGAAGTAAATAATCTGTAGTCGTTCTCCTCCCGGCCCCACAGGAAGTTGGACGCGTTCATCTATGATGCGGCCGTGTTGAACTACATGGCTGGGAAGGATGAAGGCTGCAAGCTGGTGACCATCGGAAGCGGCAAGGTGTTTGCCACCACGGGCTACGGCATCGCCCTGCAGAAGGAGTCCCGCTGGAAACGGCCCATCGATCTGGCTCTGCTCCAGTTCCTCGCTGATGGTAACAAACGTGACTGTGTCTGTTAGGGCAGGAGAGGACATCTAGCTGGGGTATGCAGGGTATCGATCTCCACAGGTAGAGGAGAAAAGAGAGAGAGATTGAGAGAGGTGGTTAGACGGAGAAGGAACGAGAAGGAGGTTTTGTAGCTGTGTATAGAGGAAGATCAAAAGATAACAGATAGAAAGCTAGAGAGGTGGAAGGGACGGAGGGAGGGAGGGAGGGAGGGAGAGAGCAATAAGAGATAATGACATCGAGCATGTGAGGCGATAACGTTGCCTCGAAGCTGCAGAGTTTGGACGCGCAGCCAGAGAGGAATGTATCTGAATCGCTGAGTCAGTGTGTGGGGGGCAGGAGGGAGGAGGGTGTGAAATTGGCTGGCACCCTCAAAGACAAGGACCCGAACGAGGGACCACAAAAGCTGTTCTCAGCTGTTTCGTACATATGGAGTCATTAACAGCTTGGTAAACAACAGTGGGGATGAAGTTAACATCAGTGAGAGGAGCTCTGGTACAAGGAAGGTGTAAAGCAATCGATTCATTTAAATGGGTTCTTAAAGATAATTATAGACAATTACAGACTTGCTTTTAATGAACACCTTTGATCTTGATCTCTTTTGCCCTCTTTTGTCCCTCTATCTCTCTCCCTCTCCCTCTCTCTCTCCCTTCCTCTCTCCCTCTCCCTCTATCTCTCTCCCTCTCCCTCTATCTCTCTCTCCCTCCCTCTATCTCTCTCTCTCTATGTATCTCTACCTCCCTCTTTCTCTCTTTCTCTCTCTCTCTCTATCTCTCTGTCCCTGCCTCTCTCCCTCTAACTCTCTCTCTCCCTCGCTATGTCTCTCTACCTCCGTCTCCCTCTTCCTCTCTCTCTCTCTCTCTCTCTCTCTCCCTGCCTCTCTCTCTCCCTCTCCCTCTTTCTCTCTCTATCTCTTTCTCTCCCTCTCTATGTCTCTCTCCCTGCCTCTCTATCTCTCCCTCTCTCTTCCTCTCTATGTCTCTCTCCCTGCCTCTCTCTCCCTCCCTCTCTCTCTGTCTCTCTCTCTCACACAAACACTTTCTCGTAATCTCTGCCTTTGTTGATCCATCAATCTTTTTTTCTTTCTCATCCCAAACCCATTTCTCTATTTTTCTCTATCCTTCCTAACCCCCTTTATAAATCTCTCTCTCTCCCCCCCCCACCTCCACAACCAACAGGTGACACTCAGAAGCTACAGACAGTGTGGCTGACAGGTATCTGTCGTAACGAGAAGAAGGAGGTGATGAGTTCTAAGCTGGACATCGACAACATGGCGGGTGTGTTCTACATGCTGCTGGTTGCCATGGGACTCAGCCTGCTTGTGTTCTCCTGGGAGCACCTGCTCTATTGGAAGCTGCGACATTCCGTCCGCAAGTCGGAACGCCTGGACTTCCTGCTCGCCATCAGCAGGGTAGGTTCCGGAACCTTTCGGTGAGGGGAAGTTGTCCTAATATGGGCAGACAGGAAGGCGTGAAGACGAACGTAGAGATAACATCTCTCTGGTTGCTGTGTGTGTGTGTCTGCGTGGAGTGTGTGTGTGTGTGGAGTGTGTGTGTGTGTCTGCTTGGAGTGTGTGTGTGTGTGTGTGGAGTGTGTGTCTGTGTGTGTGTGTGTCTGCGTGGAGTGTGTGTGTGTGTGTGTGGAGTGTGCGTCTGTGTGTGTGTGTGTGTGTGTGGAGTGTGTGTGTGTGGAGTGTGTGTCTGTGTGTGTGGAGTGTGTGTCTGTGTGTGTGTGTGTGTGTGTGTGTGTGTGTGGAGTGTGTGCGAAGGGTGACAGGACAAAGTAGCAGAGGTGGTTTGGTGAACACAGAGCGTGTGGAGGTCGAGGGAACGTGTCCGAACGCAAACGTTCTACTGTTAGACCAAAGCATCGTCATGACGATAGTAAGGAGGAGAGAGAGGGAGGTGCAGCAGAGGTGGTTTGGAGACAGGGAAAGAGCGTGAACCAAGGAACCAGCGGTTAGCAGTTTAGCTGCGTCCATGTCGAGACTGTTGACACAGAAAATACTTTAATTTAATGAAACAAGACACCGATCTTTTAATCCACGTTTTAATGTCGGATTTGAATGTTGCAATCTGATTCGAAGCTTGAAATCCGATTTGAATGAAAGCTTTTGGCAAACAACATTCCCTTGTCTTTTGGTTACCGTGGAGAGGGACAACATGGTGAGTGAGTTTCTTCACGAAATGTGTCTTTTTTCAGTATCTAGCCGGGGTACAATTTAATAGTCTATCGGCTCAAGTTTCATGCAATATTGGCCACGGTTTCAACAAATGTGTCTTTTTGAAGATTAGGGTGTATCTCCCCATTAAACCCACTGTGATTTGGTTCCTCCAAGGTGAATGTTTGAAATTAGCCCCTACTTATCATGAAATAAAGTCACGTCGTAAAGTCAGCTGTCTTCCTGTGATTTAGCCCCAAAACGAGAGCAGGGAGGAAAAAAACTACCAAGTCAAAGCTGAGACACGACCAGAGTATTTCAAGGACGGTAAAAATAAAAGTGTCGGTAAAATAAAAAGAGTATAAAGCAATAAAAGATACTTTATGGAGACTCCCTAGCAGTATTGTTGAAGTTCTGATCCGACTGAAATTGAATTTAAATAGCCCCATTACCAAACCTTCAACTGAGGGTGTTGACAGAGGCAAGGGGAGATTAAGCGTTTGAGACGCTGTGCCAATTTGAAAGTAAAATGGAGGCGGAGAAATAAGAGTGTGGAGAACTAATATAGGCATATACCTTAGTACCATACCATAGTGCATGGTCAGCAGATGATACTGAACTAATATAGGCATATACCTTAGTACCATACCATAGTGCATGGTCAGCAGATGATACTGAACTAATATAGGCATATACCTTAGTACCATACAATAGTGCATGGTCAGCAGATGATTCTGAACTAATATAGGCATATACCTTAGTACCATACAATAGTGCATGGTCAGCAGATGATTCTGAACTAATATAGGCATATACCTTAGTACCATACAATAGTGCATGGTCAGCAGATGATTCTGAACTAATATAGGCATATACCTTAGTACCATACCATAGTGCATGGTCAGCAGATGATACTGAACTAATATAGGCATATACCTTAGTACCATACCATAGTGCATGGTCAACAGATGATACTGAACTAATATAGGCATATACCTTAGTACCATACCATAGTGCATGGTCAGCAGATGATACTGAACTAATATAGGCATATACCTTAGTACCATACCATAGTGCATGGTCAGCAGATGATACTGAACTAATATAGGCATATACCTTAGTACCATACCATAGTGCATGGTCAGCAGATGATACTGAACTAATATAGGCATATACCTTAGTACCATACCATAGTGCATGGTCAGCAGATGATACTGAACTAATATAGGCATATACCTTAGTACCATACCATAGTGCATGGTCAGCAGATGATACTGAACTAATATAGGCATATACCTTAGTACCATACCATAGTGCATGGTCA